>CAUYON010067165.1:0-20652 GCA_963573935.1 Arctocebus calabarensis | reverse complement strand
TGTCTAAAGCTATTATCTGGAAGTTCTACCCAATGCTATAAAAAAAAAGAGAGAGAGAGACACCAGACACACGGGGGGGAGGGGGGAGAGAGAGGAGAGAGAGAGACACCAGACACACGGGGGAGAGGGGGGAGAGAGAGGAAAGAGAGAGAGACACCAGACACACGGGGGAGAGGGGGGAGAGAGAGGGGAAAGAGAGACACCAGACACACAGGGGAGAGGGGGGAGAGAGAGACCCCAGACACACGGGGGAGAGGGGGGAGAGAGAAAAGAGAGCTGTCTTAATTTTATTAAGCCAAATGTATTATTTTAAAAATATAGTATTCATTGTGCTTAAGATAGTAAATAAAATATAGTATCGATGGTAAATAAAACTTGGACTTCACTAAAGTCACAAAATTTTCTACTAGAAATGTTATAGATCTTGGCCTGTTTTGAGTTAATTTTTATTTATAGTAAAGCATATGGATAGAGATTATTTGTTTAGAATAATTGGATTGTGGCAACTCTTATTTAAGCTTTCCACCTTAGAAACTGCAGCCACTTTTGTCTTTCTGGAATCCCGTCTCTGCCTCTTCAGTTGAGAGATAGGTAGGCTCTGACAGTGTGTCACCCTTTACCTTGCAGCCTGGAAATTCTCCTTAGGCAGTAAGTTGAAGCAATTGTAGGACTCATCTCATTTATTCTCATCTCTCAGGGATCAATTGTCCTAAAATTTCTGATGCCCAGAGTCTGCAAGTCTTTTTTTCACATATTTTCCCCCTTCATTCTATAAGCTGGGAAGATAAATTCAGACCCCATTTTTTCATATTGACCAGCAACTGAAGTTCTTTTTAATCCAAAATCTTTATTTTATTTTATTTTATGTTATTTTAGAGACAGAGTCTCACTACATTGCCCTCAGTAGAGTGCTGTGGCATCATAGCTCACAGAAATCTCAAACTCTTGGGCTTAAGTGATTCACTTGCCTCAGCCTCCCAAGTAGCTGGGACAAAGGCACCCACCGCAGAGCCTGGCTATTTTTGTTGTTGTTTTTGCTGTCATGGCTCCAGCAGATCCTGGCCAGGTTCCCACCAGCCTCGGTACATGTGGTCGGCACCCTAATCACTTAGCTATGGGTGCCAAACCCAAATCTATTTTAAAATAAATTCCTTATTAAGTACATAAAATGAAAGAAAATTCTAGAAATTACTAGGTCACCGGGTTCAAATGACTGGCAGTACCCCACGTTCATTACACAAAGTGTATATACAGGATGACAAACTGCTAGCACATTTAGTCATGGTTAAAAACTTGGCAATTGATCCCATTCTTAATATCAGTACATGGATGTAGATTCATTGATGGGAGAGAAAGCATGTGGGGTTCAGGTTGAGATTTAAGTTTCCCAAATTAGTTTCACAACAGTGCATCTATTCCTTTGGTACCGTGATCCTCTTGTATAGGACGACAAACAGGCACATTCTCATTTGTATATTCACATGTGAAAGGCAACTAAGTCTATCTGAATGCATGCATAAGTATAAGACATTTGCATAGCACCTTTTACAATATCTATTTTCCAAGCAGTTTCTATTCTATCATCCTGTTTTTGTTTTGATATACACAGAAATATTGGAAAAAATTTAATGGTAAGCAGCACCATGCAACCAATTTACAGATACTCTCTATTTTTCTTACAAAAATAATCCAAATGCGTTGCTCCAATCGATCCATCTTTCCTCTTAATTAATGCATTTCTCTTATTCAGTGCTTGGGGGGATTTTTGAAGCCCTAAAATGCAGTATCAATTATAGGGAGAAATGATAAATACATACACATACATATTGATATACACACACTCACAAATATATACACATATACCCCTATTTGTGGTATTTTTATTTTTAACTTTTTAGCAATGTTGACTTGAACTAGCTGTCATTTGTACTAGCAGAAGCTAATTCAAGCAGAGATTTTTAAAGTTTGCTTAAAAAAAACTGAAAAGATTATAGAGGGAAATCATAGCTTTCAGCTTTGTTTTTCCTGAATAATAGTCCTCTTCTTATGGGCGCTTTCCATCTCTATCACAGTAACACAATGGACTAACTTGTCCCAAATATTTAAAACATTCGGGCCCCTATCAATGCTTTTTTTTTTTGGCCAGAACCAGGTTTGAACCCACCACCTCTGGTGTATGGTGTCAGTGCCCTACTCCTTGAGCCACAGGCACCACCTGCCCATTGATGCTTTTTATAATCTTAGTTCCCAAAATTTGATCAAGTAACATTTTCAGAGGATCTCTGGTATCTAAAAAATGTGCTTACCGTTTTCACTCCAATAGAAGTATACATTCATTTATAATAGTTCACCTCTCCCAAGCCTGTCTTATTTATGGATGTGGAAGGAGAGGGAAGCTGAAGGAAGGAAGTTGGTGAAGAAAGTCGGCCTGCAAATCGTCATCTAATACTAATACATGGCAGACAATGTTTTGTACTGGATCTCTACTTACATTAATGATTTAAGTCTTAGTTAATATTCTTCTGCATTGCCACTAAGGCTACCAAAATTTTATACATAATAATAAAATCAGCTATCACAACATCCCTACTCTGTTCCAAGCAATGGCCCCTGTCATCCTTGCCCAACCCCCTGCAGGCGGCCAGACTAACAATGAGGATTTGGTCCAGCAAATTCCAGGTGGGTGTGTGTTGATGCTGAAAAGGAAGTGCAGAGAACAGCCACCTAGACAATGGGAGGAATGAGCTTGTATGTATCAGCACGACCTAGGGGTGTTGTTCAACCTCTGGGTTCAGGATGAAGCAGACCAGGAGGTCAACAAGGCTGAGTGCCCATTGCCTTGAGCCACAGCAGTGATGTTCTGAGGCATTCAGAAGGGGTCCTGCAGGAGGGCCAGGGTGCTGTCACAGCTCTGGGATCAAGGGCAGTTGCCGGGGCTGGAGTTCCTCCCAAGAATCTTGCTCTTCTAATGTCCTCCCAGCAAGAAAGGCCCACAGGGACCACAGAGAGAAGCAGCTTAAATGTATGTGGGGCACAGATCTGGACAATGGAAAGAGCCAGGAAAGGTGTCACTGACGTCCCCTGCACTGCCCTGCAGATATCAGCACCAGGTCTGTGCTGAGACCATGACTCCAGGGGTGGCTCTCAGCAATGATAGGCCCTTGGGGGCTCTAAGGCTGATCACCCTGAGAGACTGGAACTTCTTTGATGGAACTTTGACTTGAGTCTTCCTTGCTGACCTTTCTGAATGTTCCAATCTTCATGGTCATCTAAGAAACGTCCATCCAATTGTTTTTGCCTCTTAGACAATTGAACTTGTTTCATGCTTGTGGGCTCTTTCCCTCTCCCCTGGCTCCCTACCTATTTTCATTTAAAAATAGTAGTACCTCTGTCAGTTGACCACTCAAGGAACTGTAACTAACTGGTCAACCTACAGAGGTGGTCAACACAAGGAGTTAGGCCTATTCTACTGATACGTACATGTGGTGCCTGTCTGGTCTATAAAAATTAGGTGAACTTGAGGAGGTGGTCTGTGTAGGGAGTTGGTCAGCTATGGAGGTTCTACTATACTTCCCCTAATAGGTATCTTGAATCTCTAATTTCATCTTGATATTCCGCACTAGAAGACCCAGATTAATATACCAATGTTGATCTTAAGAAGAACCTATTAAATACAGTTGAAACCACCTTCTGCTGTGCCCAAACCATCTCTCTTTCTCTACTTAGAGTTAACTACTTTTCTACGTCTGGTTCAGCAATCTTCTTGGCTCTGTTAAATCAGGATTGGGTGGTTTGCAGTATGAGAACTTAAAAACACTATCTACAACTCAAAGCAAGAATATTCATACAAAGGAAATTTCATTAAAACTTAGAGATATTAGATCTAATAGGTTCCATTATTTCATTAAAAAATGTAATCTATTTCATTATATAATAATTTCACCTTACTTAGCCTAATAATTCCTCTGCCACCAGCAGTGCTTGACACATTTCACAGACTTTCCATATAATCGGTCAATATTAACTAATTTATAGTTATTCTGCCTTTGGAAACAAGCCTAGTAACTACTTTTTGCTGCCTTCTTACAAATAATTCATCATTTATAATTATCATTGATTTCACATGTGACAAGGTATTTAATTCTATCAAATGGCAAGCTTTGCCAAAAACATAAAAATGAATTTGCCCCTAATTACTGGTTTTGATAATCCTGACTTCATTTACTGTCCGCCAGTGACAGAGCACTACCAGCAATCCTTTTAATATGATCACAGAATTAAAGATGGAACAGGGAAGTGAGCAGTGTTCAGAGAAATAACTAACATGTGCACTGGACTCAGAGAAAGCTGTGCGTAGAATACACATTGCTTAATTTAGCAAAAAGATATTAATTTTATGTCTTTGATTTCTGGCAGCATGAATCTTATGCAATAACATTTTGGTGAACAACTTTCAGGAAAGTGAACTGGAAATTCTTGAGTATTTGATTTTTTTTTCTTTTTATATTCTACGTGGGGTGTGTGTGTGTGTGTGTGTGTGTGTGTGTGTGTGTGTGTGTGTTTGGGAGTAATGGTCCGTGATGTTTTTTCCCAACTAAAGACCTCCTCCCAGTGATCCTCCCTGTCTATACTAACATCAGAATATGGTGGTGGTCTTAAGGATATGCATTCAGCAGTGGTGGAGGTCCTAAGATTATCCACCAGGGGGCACTGTACTTCTTTGAATTTATGTGCAAATATCTTGAAAATATTTGGCTGTCACGTCACTCAGAGAAAAACATTCATTTAATTTTCAGAGAATGCTAGAAGCATTTCCCTTGCAAAAATTTTTTCGAAAATAAAACTAATATTCCTCTTTAGAAAACAACGTGGTCTTCTAGGATATTTCCACTGGAGAAACACTATGTTTCAGTAATTGAGAGACAGAAAATGCTTTATCTTGGCAATATCTGAATCAAACAACACTGAAGTTTAAAAATATTTTTATACTTTATCAGGCACTTTCCCAGAATATTCAGACCTAGGGAAAGATATCCTTTTTAAAAAAACAAATGCAACACCACTACTTGATAGCTAATTGTTTAAGAATCCCTACTTGGACCCTGCTAAAAGTTTACCTAAATTGCAGGCTGCTATGCTCAGTAATGTGCTTGGAAATGGCAGTCATTACCCTAACAGGGACAGGCCTGCCTTTATTTAAAATGTATTGATTTCTAATTGACAGATAACAGAAGTCAATGCAAATATAGGTCAGGGATCAGGAGTCTTTTTTCAGGGCCAGAGTTGTCACTGTAAGGTCCTCGCTGGGGTCTCTGTCTCTCTGTTCCTTGTAGGTAGGCATGGTGGGGGGCCTGGCCCCAACCCTGGGCCAAGAGAGAGGGCCTTCGAGGGAACCACTCAAAGAATTTGACTTACTCTACTTGGAGTTTGTGAAAATCAAGGATGGGGGTCTCAGTGAGATACTGTATTGGAGCTGCTTACCTGGTAGTGGGTAATGGTAGCTGGGGGGTAAGGTGAGGGTCTCAGTGAGATACTGTATTGGAAGCTGCTTACCTGGTGGTGGGTACTGGTAGCTGGGGGGTAAAATGGGTGGGGGTCTCAGTGATATACTGCACTGGAGCTGCTTACCTGGTGGTGTGTAATGGTAGCTGGGGGGTAATGGGTGAGGGTCTCAGTGAGATACTGCATTGGAGCTGCTGAGAGTGGGACCAGCGTAGTCACTCGTGACTACCACCACAACCCCACAGTTCTGGAACCAAATGTGAACCTAGTGAGAGGAGTGAGAGGGAACAGCATAGGAAAATATAACAGGGGATTCTACCTGCAATGCTTTCCCAGGGGACAAAGAGACCCTAGCGAACAGAGTCCATGCGGGGTTGCCCAGGAGAGGCCATTTTAGGGAAAGTGAGTAGTCAGAGAAGCATGTCCGTGCTGAGAGAGCTGAGTTGCAGGAGTCTCTGAGGATACCACCGAACCCCAAGGAATTGGGGGCTGATGCCTCAGCACCTAGCCCCAGGGCAGCTTCTTCACCTGCCCCAGGCACTTAAAACTCTGTCTTGTCCCCTAGAATCTATAGGGGACAAGACTCACTGTACAGGTGAAAACGGAAGGTGTCAAATGGAGTGGCTAGAGGAAGCATAGCAAGGTGGAGGAAGCACCATGTTCGGGAAGCTCTTCTCCTACCTGGACTTCTCTACTCACAGCCAGCACAGCAGGGAAGCAAGGTGACTGACATTTAATGAGCCAGAAATAGTTTTCTAATTCTGCACTAGATATTGGAAGTACTTATTGTTATAATGACTGCAAAGGAACCAATAAGCCCAGGGGCCACAACTAACACTTTATCCTGGATGGATAAAAACCCATCCCAACTGGAGCCCATCTGAAGGGCGGTGGTGAGGGCGCAGCTACCAGGGACAGTGCCCAAGCAGTGTATGCAGCCACTCACACCATCCCTGCTAGGCTGCGTCATCCCCTGAGAAGGGGAATAATTGCTCAGTTACTGACAGGCTACAGCGTAGGACAGGCTAGTGGTGACCCCAATGAGGGGAGAGAAAGCTGCTCATTGATTTCACCTGCTGAGTTCCCTCAGTAAGATTTTACTCACAAATCCCTGACTTTTGCCCATAATTTCATGCACAGCCTACAACTAGATTATGAAATACTGGGTGCAGCCTTCTTTGCCTTCTTATTATAGTAAGAGGGCAGATTTCACAATTTTTCTTAGGCACCTACTGGTCCTGAGATTCTCTAAAAGCAAGGGCATTTCGTCGGTCTGCTCTTTTGAAGCTAAAGAGACTCCAGCCTCAAATTATCACAGTGGGAAGCTCTTCCAGACCATGTGAATAGCCTGGTCCCTTTAATGTAAAAACACCCACTGAGCACTTGATGATGTGTACAGCTGTCTCTGCTCAGGAGACACACAGGCACAAAGATGAGTGAGACTCAGAGCCGGGCTCCAAAGGAGAGCCCACAGTCCAGTGCGGAGGTGAA
Organism: Arctocebus calabarensis; assembly: GCA_963573935.1. Classification (NCBI taxonomy): domain Eukaryota; kingdom Metazoa; phylum Chordata; class Mammalia; order Primates; family Lorisidae; genus Arctocebus; species Arctocebus calabarensis. Next base: position 13,659 of record CAUYON010067165.1, on the reverse strand, counting down.
GAAGAGAGAAAGGCAAGAATGATGGTAGACTTTGCTCAGCACCTGCAAAGATGCATTTGACTCTGGTTTTCATAGCTACGTGTATGGCACATCTCATTTTTTCCCATGATCATTCTTTATATTTGCAGAGTATCTAATTATTTTATGCAACGAAATAAAAGATAGGCAACACCAAAGATGCCTACGACCTGGAAGAGAATTAACTTGGTGACCAGTGTTGGAGTATTAGATACATTGGAGCAAATAAACAACAGACAAAAGAACAGTGAGTAGCTGTCTCAGTGAACAGCTCAGTGAACAATGAGAGGTAGTCACTGCCTATTAGCCCAAGTTCAAGATAACACATCATACAAGGAAAGTGAGGTCGTGTTGGATGCTGAAACTAGATCAAAGAAGGCTGCAAGTGGTTATATATTGAGGTGCAGGAGAAGTGGGATGAGGCCCTTGGAGAATGACAAAGAGCTTGAAATAACCTGGCAGTCTGTCTTGTAACAGTAGCGAACCATGTGTGTACCCCTGCAGACTTTTAGTGTGCTGATGGGAATTTAGTTACTACCTGGGCAGAAAAACTGATACAAAGTCAAACCCATGCTAATAGAGAGAAGTGAAGGGTGAACATTTCCCCGGCCTTTCCCTTTTATTACATATCAAAAATGTCTGAATAAAGTCACATATGTTTTCCCACATCTTATTCTCAGCTTAACGTGACAAAGAAACGCTGGTAGGTTTAATCTGGAGCCCTTGCTATGTCCCTAGGGTCTTGTTTGTAGCAGAAGGTAGTTATACTGAAACTGTAATTCCTTAAAGAGGGGAAAATGAAGATGTAACTCAAATTTGGATATTTTAATTAAGTCAGAATTTATTATATTTTTAATAAAGGAAACCTATACTTTTAACTCTAATGAGTAATTGCTTTAATCTGATTGGCTTCCACTGTAATTCGTGAGGAATTAAATAATGGGCTGCAAATCAACAGTATTGGTGAATAAGCTGTTTTCCTCCTTTGGGCTAACAGTATGATATTGGAATTTTTGTTTACAGAATGACAGGCAATGCCAACTTTAACGTATTAGCGACGAGTGGTGTCAACAACACTTGTTACACAAATTCCTGAGGGTACTGCGCTTTGAGTTAAAAATATAAAAATATAGGACCCTAGGTAGGTTTTTGTTTATTGTTGTTGTTTGTTTTCCTTGTGGATTCTTGGTGACATTTACCTTTTCTAGTTGCACCTTAATCTCTTATGTTAGAACCAACAAAGGGTATTATCAGTGAACCCCCAGTGCTAATGCTCTTCTCTGTTGATGGGCGGACCCGTGGCCCAGTGAGGTGCTCTTTTAGAAGCTCAATGTCAAAGACGCTGAATGTCACTTTATTCCTTTAACGATGGGATTCTTTTTCTCCATGGCTTCAAGAGTAGGACCCCCATTGAGATTCCAGCTTCCAGGGAAGCCACAGCTTGCACACACTGCATCTGACTTATCCAACTTCTTCCCAACTCCGTGAATCCTTGAGTCCATTCACCATCATTAAGAATCCCAAGCAATATGGTACCTTGAACATTGTTCAGTTCCACAAGCATAACTCTTAAGTACTAGTCTGCTGCCTGCAATTTGGCTGAGCACTCTTCAATTATTTTTTTCATCAAAATCCTTAACAACTTCAATTCCAAAATAGTATTAAAAATGTCTTTATACTTTTATTTTTCAAAAGATGTTTTTAATAATAAATAACAAAAATGTTACAAATCAGAACACAACTCATTGCTTCAGGAGAGTGTTCTGTACGTTCAGACCCTGAAGAGATGTGTATAGATTGGGAAGATTTCAAGGAAGGAGAAAAAGAAAGTAGAGGTTAAGACTAAAATTTGAATCATTAAGGTTCGAAAAAAAATAGGGATGTTATTGAATTACACACACACACAGACCATTTCTGTATTCTATGGGACTAGGAATGACAGATATTCTTTCTTTCTATATCTCTATACACTCACATGTATTTATATTTATTAATTCAACATTGCATATTTGGTAGGTGTTGTGAATGACACAAATAAGCTTTGGGAAAAGTCAGATCTAACCACAGTTATAGGTTTATTCTCTTCCATTGATATAAAACTTTAATTTTTTAAGTCATTTTTATTAATTATTAGTATGTATCACTGTTATGATTAACTATTACTATTTTTCCCTCTGAACGCATTGGTTTTCAAAAGCTTTCACATAAGATTCTTGAAGCTGGGATTATTGATTCCACTTCTTGGGTGTGCAACCTGAGTTCCAGCAATTTGCCCTTGGTCACGTGGTAGAAATAGCTGAATCAGCACCAAGGCAACAACGACAAAAAACAAAAACAAAGCAGGAATCTCATTCCTGAATTCTCATACCTTCTACATTCATCTATCTCAAAGCACACACCATATACCCAGACATCAGCACATGTTCCTAAGTAAGACTAACAATGTACCAGGGAAGACACAGAAGCAAAACGAATAAAAACCACAAGAAACAAATAGTTTAATAACATCATTTATCTTCTTTTTCTCCTACCTTAATTACAAATGAACTTCCTTTCTCATCTTTCATAGCACTATCCTATATTCCTGAAATATCTGAGGATTCCCTGTAGCTGTCAAATTCTTCAAGTCAAATCCTTTTCCCCCCAAATCCTCACCCCAGCACCCCCGTTGCTGCACATCAATCTCACCTTGTGTTCCGTGCAGTGCGTGTAACACACCTGCATATTCATTTCCTCTTTACTTGATGGTTTTCTTAGTTCTTAGAGGTGTCAATCTACATTGAAGAGTGGTGAAGAGAAGGTATTTTAAACAACATCATCTCGTAACTGTCATCTCTTGCCTTTAATCTTAAGGAAAAATAAATCAAACATGAAGTTCATGCATAATCAAACTACCGTATAAAATCATATTTGAGATATTTAATAAATGTCAGTTTTGGAAACTGGAATTAATAAGGAGGTAATATTTTTTTAAAGCCTGGAAGTCCTATGAAGGCTTTTATATTCATAAATGTTTCAAGTCAATATTCTATAGGGTGTGACAACTAGGGATACTTCTTGGAAACTCCATAATCTGAAACACGTATCAGTAGAACTCCTTTTCAAATAAAAGCTATTGAGATGATAATTATACATTCCAAAGCCAAATAATTTTATAGTGTGAAAATGGCTGTTGTGGAAGTCTCTAGTGCAACACTAAAATTTCTGAAGCTAGCCATATTACATTGAAGAAAATAAATCATTAGAATTTCATTAGGCAAACATATTTGAAAATGAGCTTCCTTTGTAGCAAGGCAAGTTGTTATCAAGTTTTATCTCTCTACTCAGTCTGTGGATTCTTGGGTCTAATGTTCCACAGGAAAATGGTCATCTGAGAAGGTCATTACCCCATACATTGCCCAGTGTAGGCAAAAAAAACAGTTTGCCAACCACCTTCTCATCGCGTAATTCTTTTTTTTTTGAGACAGAGCCTCAAGCTGTCACCCTGGATAGAGTGCTGTGACATCACAGCTCACAGCAACCTCCAATTCCTGGGCTTAAGTGAGTCTCTTGCCTCCACCTTCCAAGTAGCTGGGACTACAGGCGCCCGCCACAACACCTGGCCATTTTTTGGTTGCAGCCATCATTGTTTGAGGGGCCGGGGTTGGATTCGAACCCGCCAGCTCGGGTGTACGTGGCTGGCGCCTTAGCCCGTTGAGCCACAGGCATCAAGCCACAACTTACAGTTTTTATATGATCCAAAACAAAGGATCAAAAGCTATCAGTGTATTATTACTATTGATGCTTTGCACTTCTTTAGACTTTATATGTACATTTGCCATACCTTGTTCAGATAATGTTCTTATGTAGGTATTAGAAACTTAAATCAATTTGAAGTTTGTTGTTAAGAGCATTCCTGATTCTTTTTCACTAAACCTCATATTGTTAGTGTACTATTACTTGTACTACTATTTGTTATTTGGAAGTCCTCTTTTGATGTCATATTATCTGAATTATAATGAGAATTTCAATATTGACATCCCAGAACTACCTATAAAATGTACCTTCTGAATACAAGAAATTGAAAATAACCTCAGGTACTGCTATATTCTGATAATGCCTTCCACCATTAGAAAATTCCACCCCCATACCCCTCGTAGCCCAGGACAACACATAGAAAATAAAAAGGTCATCATATCACTTCCATCTTCAATTTTAATCAATTCATTTATTTTGGTATCTATCTTATCTTCATTAAATGAATGTTTTTGTAGCATTTATTATGATGTATTGACATCACCAAGTTAATGACTTGCCCCCCCATATGACCACCATGAACAAGCCAAATAAATATAATTCTGCATAAACACTATACATATACTAAAGGAAAGAAGAAAAAAATATGAAAAGAGCACAGACTATTCTGAGCAGTAAAATAGGGCACACATGATGTTACAAGTTTAATTATGGCATTGCTGAATGTGGGAGAAAGCAGCTGACGGGATCAATTTTGGGGGTCATATTGTATTAACCTTAAAAAATGTATGATAATATTGTTGAAATGATATTTTATTTGTTAAACAAAATGTTATTAAAATAAAAAAATACACAATAGAATCTCTGTTTTACATATATGTGTGTGTATGTATATATATTTTTTCTTACCCAGGGCACATTTTTACCCAAGGACCACTCTTCATCCACAAATTGAGTATTGAAATATACAATTTGCATCTTTTGACTATAGCCCATATAAAGTCTAGAAGGGAATACACTGCAAAGGATTTTAAACTCAAATTATACACATTGCTTGAGCCTCCACTTGGAGTTACTACAGAAACAGTCCCTAGGCACTGCTTTAAAACCACTGGCCAGAGCGCTCAATAGTCTCTGTTGGTTTTCAACGGCTTCAGGAAAAATGAAAGGATGGCTTCAGGCATATTAATGTGACTTATTTTGTGTGACGTCAGAAATGGAATGAGACCCACAAGGCGGATATCTCCAAGTTTAAAATAGTTGGGGTTCAAAAAGGAAGACATTTCTGTTAGAGAAACCCATTTTATTACACTCTGACTTACCCTTGAACCTTTAGTCTGCTCCCCGCTCCCCGATTTCTTCCCTCTGACAGAACTAAAATACACAGAATGAGTAACAAACACTGGAATTTCCTAGGAGTCTTCCGTAAGAATGTATGCAGGTTTTTATGCCTTCCAGTTTATATGCCCACCAGGCTAAAAAATTACTTAAGAGTTTTAACAAGAAGTTAAATGTATTTAATGAGAGACACTAATAATATTGACAGAAAAATGTCCTCTTAACAACCTCATATGATCAGAGGGCTCACCATCCCAAACCTATTCTCGGGAAATCCGTGTTTGCCTCACATCCATTCTGAAATTGAAATAAAGAACAAGTAAACAAATTAACTTTCAAAATCCCTTAATATTTCCATGTTGGATGAAAACAAAATGTAATTATCTTTCTCCATGAATAAACTTGCAATGTAATTAAATCATTTGGCTAATATCTCTATATGATGATCATTAGAAAGAAATTGTAGGTTTTGGATTGAGGTTTATATTATTTTTCTGGATGTGCTTTTAATTTGTGGGTAATTCATAGATCCTAAGTAGTATACTTAACCTCTCAGAATCCCTCCTTTCTAAAACAAATAAAATTTGTCTTATGGAGAAGCTATGATAATTGAGATAATAATATCAATTGTTTGGCAATAAATAGGTGTTCACTTTGTATTCTTTCCCTTGAACATTACATAGCACTCACTCATACACCCACTTCAAGACTCTATGTAGTCATAAACCTTGTTGTAAAATTCAAATAGACACCAGTGCTGAGAACACTCAAGCAGAAACTGTATATGCAAATTTAGAATTTAGGAAATTTATAATTTTGTCTTTTTAAAAATGTGTGGCATAATAAACATAGAATAAAATGGGCAACTCAAGTGTATGTTTTCATGTAGTTTTACATGTACGTGTGTGTGGGTACAACAATTTACCCTTTGAAAGACTTTTGAAACCAAATTCCATTATTGCAGGAAACTCCATTCCACTTTCTGCCACTAGGTCTATTACTCTTTTTCCTTGCACAGATAACTAATATTTTGACTTACATCATCATCCTGTTACTCTTACCTATTTAAACAAAAAATCATATAAATGGAATCAAAGGATAGGTGTCTATAAGTGTCTGACTCTTTGCTATATATCTTGTATATATTAGTGTTTATTTTCTTTTTCTTTCATCGATGAATAGTAAAATTACTATTTTGATTTAAATACATATTTGAATATGGAATGAAATAATTGAAAATGTGGATAGTTTATCTGCAAGCTAGCTTTCTATACTTCCGCCTGGCACTCATGGAAATTTGTTTCTTTTTGATCCTCTCTGTTATTCCGTAACAGTCAGCATAAGGCTTTATTTTCTTTTTCATTGTCCCTATTACCAGAAAATACTTCTCTCTCTGCATGTTTTAGCACCTCAAGCTCCACTGGTTTCCAAATGAAAGCATATTTTTATTCTTTTGATTAGCTAACTCAATTCCTCTCCCACTCTACTCTTTATTATTTATCACAACAACTTTATTGCCTGACATCACAGAGCAATTCTCAATTAAGTTTGAAGTACAGACATCGTACAAAACAAATCTGTTTTATTATGATCTATCATAAAATCACACTTATGCCAAGGCTAGGAGGAAAATGGCAGTTGATAATGGATGGGACAAAATCTACAAACTTAATACGGAGATATTACAGCACAACTCACCAGTAATAAGCCTGTTCTTAAAATCCATTCTTCACATTCAACCTGAGAATGCCAGAAACTCCTTGCTATTAGGTAATTTGTTTTTTAGTGTTTCAGATGAACTCTCTAAAATAACTTATTTTAATTGGAGGATCTTACCTTTAGGAACATTTAAACCACTTTGGGAAGCTTTAGTTTCAGAACATGCAGTTTGCCTCGGAAGTTGCAATTAATTCATTTCCCTCCTGGAGGCACTGCTTAACATGTCAAGGAAGCAAATCTCTTACAAAGATAAAGGTAAACCAGAAGACACTGACCACCTGAACCCTCTACTGAACTTTTTTGTTCAATTCTTTTTATTCTTCATTCTGGACACATCTCTCAATTTAAAGAGAAATATCAGGTTAATAGATTTTAATAGCTGTCTTGCTCCACCAGAATGTATTAATGAGCAGGAGAAAGACTGCATGCTATGAACTAATGGATTGATTTTATGTCACTAAGGAGCTGTACAAACCTAAAGTCATTATTTTCTTCTCTAGTCACTGACATTAACCTGCAGATCGTGTAACAATGGGAAATTTGCAAAACTTCATAAATATTTTCACTCAAAATGATTTGTGAGAAAGGAAATAATTTTATTACATTTTCCTGAAATATATTTCTGGCCTATAAACATTTCACCAGATAAGCCTTCCAGGAAAAAAAAAATGAGCCTAATTAAATGATGATAGTGGCTATTTAATGAGCAATTATTATATGCCTGGCACTATGCTCCATTCTTTGTCAATAGTATTATATTTAATTAATCTTCAGGGTTAGAAACATCAAGCACCACATACAATACCACAGGTTTATGCATATAGTGAATGTGAGTGATGGGACATGAACTCTTGTCTTGTTCTGTTTTCTAATGTTCTTTCTAATATCACTCAGCTTAACTGTAATTATATCTCCACTGCCTTTTTTAGGTAGGTCAGAGAGAGTGAACAGTGTTTTCTAATTAAAACATCTATGTGGATGAATTATTATTCTAGCCAATAAGGCACTGGAAATTAATGATCTCCTCTCAGATCATCGATGCACAGAAATTATAATAGTCTTAACATATCAATGAATTTTTTAAAGAGTAATTTGTTCTTGCTTCCTTAGGGCTAATGTCTACTTCACTTGATTCATGTCTCATGCAAAATTAACCACAAATTATTAAGGTGACAAGATATATTTATACATAAACAAGAAAGCAGCTTTTGAGAGATTTATTATAATGGTGTCAGAAATCCTAAGCACCATTAAAACATAGGAAAGAAAATAAAAACAAATGAGTAACAAAAGAAAAGAGAAGAAAAGAAAAAAGGAACAGAAAATGGAAGGAAAGGAGAGAAAAAAAAGAAAAGAAAAAAGATGAAATGAAACAGAAGGAGAATTTCCCTTTTCTCTGCCTGCCAGTTAAGCTTGCTTTTATTATTATTATTATTATTTTTTTTTTACCATGTTTCTTCCTCTTGGTTGTTGTTGTTTATTTGGTTTTGGTCTATGTTTGAGAATTTGGTCTATGTTGAGAATTGTATGTGGTGCTTGATAGTTCTGTGACCTCTCATGCTTGGTTTCTCCGATTTCCAAGCTCCTTTTTATTTTTTCCCATTGAATTTCAGTTTATACATATTGTTTTGCTAGTTCTGTGCACAGTTCTACCATTTCCAACTTAAAGCTCTCACTGGGGGCAGCACCTATGGCTCAAGGAGTAGGGTGCTGGCCCCATATACCAGAAGTGGTGGGTTCAAACTCAGCCCCAGGAAAAAAAAAAAAAAAAAGCTCTCACTTGATCTCACCTCCACTTTGATTTCCTATCTTGAATGTACCCTTTCTCTCAGACTCTGCCTTACATTCACTGTAGCTGTGTGGAAATTGTGACACATTTATTGTCTAATCACTTAAATTTGCATTACAGTATGTTTTTCTAAGTATTTAAGATCATGAACTGTAATGGGTAATTTTTCAGATGAGAACAGTAAAGTGTTACAAAGGTTAAGACATTTAATTCTAAATTGTGCAACAACAAGTGGTATAGCTAGGATTTGTATCTAGACCTCATTGTCCCAAAACATAAAAAGAAAAAATAGGTCCTCCTGTTCCATATACCCTAGATATTCTGCTTCCAGCCTAATCCTCAAGACTAAGTTATAAAAAAATCAGAAATAAATCATATTCTTTTGGTTTGGAAGTATATGACTAGATTTTCGTCACTAATGGAATGTGGCCATCCAATTCTACTGGCATTGTTCAAGAAGAAAGCATATGCATGGTGACATCTTTCGAGGACACCTCTACTATAGCCCTGGCTACACCACACTGTAATATAATTTGTCTATTTTCAATATTTGAAATACAAAGAGATCTTTCAAGCATGGTCCTTGGAATCATTTCTACATCCACCATCTTTAGCACAGGTGCCAAAACATAAACCTTCATTATATGTTGGGCCAATTGAAGACTGAACAAATGAACATATGATGAACAGAATTAATTTTTCAAACTCAGTATGTTGTGATGTGATTGTAGATAAAGAGGGTCACATTCTCACACTTATTGTGATCATTACTCTCGCCCTGTAAGTATCATGTTTTTTCTTCCTTTAGGGCCAAGTACTTTTCCAGACTTTCTGAAGACTCTAAAATCCTCTTCCCCCTTGTATAACCCATTATCTTTTTTGAAACCAGAACTAATTTTCTGAAGCACACTCAGATTGAGTTACCTGCTTTTAAGAGCTCTCAGTACTCGGGGTAAAGCCAAGCTCTTTAACAAGGCCTCCCAGGTCCTCTGCAATCTCCATTTTGCTTTTCTCTCTAGTCTTATTTCTTGCGAGTTTTATTAGTTTTTTTTATAATTTTATTGAATCATAATTGTGTACATTGGTGCAATCATAGGGCACAATGTGCTTCATATACATTCAGAAATTTATTAGTTATTTTATTCTAATCTAAATTTTGGGTTCTAATTTACATGAACTATTGCATGATTTACATGAACCTTTGCATGATTCAGTCTGCCTTTAGCCATTGTACAAGCTGCTCCATTGGTCTGAAATGGTGTTCATGCCCCATCTTTGCCTGAGCTATTCCTGTACTGCTTTTAAATCACAATGAAGTTTTCTCCTCCTTTGAATGGACCTCTCTCCCACCTTGAATGGACCTCAGGTTTCTCTTTGTGGCCCTTCTGTATAAACTGCAACATGTTATTATCAGATGATTTATCTCCCACTCTATTATTGTAAACTAGTTTTTTATTTATATATCCCTACTCAATCCCCCATGCCCAGGCATACCCCTCCAGGCAGGAAACACATTTTTGCTTAGCTTTTCTATTCCCACTTTGGAAGACTGAAACTAACACATAGTGAATTGTCTTAGTCCTATTACTATGGACTAAGACAATAATAGTCCAATTATGGGCTATTACTACAAAATACCAAGGACCAGGCAGCTTGTCAAGAAAGGAAATGTATTTCTCAGTTTTGGAAACTGTAAAGTCCAAGATCAAGGTAGCATCAGATGCTCTGTCTGGTGAGAGTCTGTTCTTGCTTCACAAGTGATGCCTTCTCACTGCAGCCTCATGTGGTGGAAGGAGCTAGTCAGCGCTTTGAGCTCACTATTCTGATTCATGAGGGCAGAGCTATCGTGAAGTGATCAGCTTCTGAAGACCCCACCTTCTAATACCATCACTCTGGTGATTAGGTTTCCACATACAAGTTTGAGGGTCAGGCATAGATATTCACACCATAGAAGAGGTATTCAAAACATACCGATGCTGTGGCACAGGAAAAAAAGCAACATGACAAAGCTGAAAAGCCTGAACAGCTCATCCAGAGTTCAGTCTCATTCTCTTGTCTCTAATTCCGACTCCCTCCTGAGAAAGTAACTGAAAGCTCGGTTGGAAATTTGCTTTCTGCTTTGATTCTTGAATGTCCAGTTCACTGACTGTTTCCATTCCTTCCACTACCCCTCCCTGGAGCCTTGATAAAAATGCCTGCTGTGTTCTATCCTCTCCCCAGCCACACATGGACAGAAATCCTAAGAGTGAAGCAATAGATCGCCTGCCACATAAATCAGGGCAACACTTGTTTTGTACTCTCCGTTAGAGTTGCTTATTTCCTAGACTCCCTGCCCAGGAGAGAATGAGGTTTGCAGACAATGCCTGTGCATACCTAGCTACACATATACCGGACAGGTAATAAGAATATCTAACATCTTAGATTATAAAGAGCCATTCGATTAGAACTTGATTGGTTACTTACATTGACGGGTGTGTGAAAGATATACTTGTAACTCCTTTGTAAAGATAGTTATCATTTATTGGGTATCTATTGTGCCTTAGCCTTCAATCGAAGAGTTTTCTCCATGGTGACTCATTGTCAGCTCACACCTATGAAGATGGCATTGCGTAAACATTATAGGTAAGAATAGTACAGTTCTGAGAGGTTAAGAAAGTTGCCTAATGTCCCATAAGTAAAAGAGCCAGAAATGCAGTTTGAATACAGGTTATCTGACTCTAGAACCTTCCTTGCTCTGATTACCATGCACTGTTCTCATGCCGAAGAAAGTGCAAAGAGCCTGCCAGATAACCTGTTTCTCTGCTCTGACCTGTGACTTTTTAGACTGACAAGCATTTGCTCGAAATCATTCACCTGATAGGAGCAGCGGAGAAAGCATATAAATAGGAACACAGTGCAAGTGAAAGAAAGGCATCATTCTTATTTCCTAGCACACAGTGATGGATTGTTAGAAACTAGTAACTATATTTAGATGCGTTAACATCAAATGTTAAGGGTAAATAGCGTTAAATGACTTAATGGTCTTAAAATCGTTTTGCCATTTTATATATATAAATCACATGGAAAAAGGAAAATAAATGTGCTTCAGAATAGCAGTAAGATAAACAATCAAAAGAAATGTCCTTGCCACCTGGTGGATATTTTTGCACATTTCAAATAATGCAAAGTGACAGATAAGACCCACTATTATTTGAGGTAACATCAAATACTAGACATAGCTTCTATTCATCAGAGGTACCCTGCCCTCCATTTCCACAATAAATGTTGGCCTGTCTCGAAAATATGGGAGAAACATTCCATGGAAATGTCCTATTGCTTTAAATTTCAGGGACATCCTGTAAATAAGTAAGTTTCTCTTTTATCCATTGCTATGAAAATGATTATTGTCAGAGATAAAATATTACAATGTCATTTATGATTTTAATAGAACCCAGAAAAGTAGATAAAACAGGAAGAAGTCATTTTTCTATCAATTGTAATAGGACTTGATTCACTACTGTTTTCTTTAATTTTTGCATCAAAAGGAAAATATGGGTTTGTTTGTTTGTTTTGAGGCAAAGTCTCACTTTGTTGCCCTTAGTAGAGTACGTGGCATCATAGCTCACAGCAACCTCCAACTCCTGGGCTCAAGCAATTCTCTTGTCTCAGCCTCCTGAGTACCTGGAACAACACACAACCACCACAACGCCCAGCTATATTTTAGAGACAGGGTCTTGCTCAGGCTGGTCTGGAACAGGTAAGTTGAGGCAATCCAGCTGCCTCAGCCTCCCGGAGTGCTAGGATTGCAGGTATGAGCCACCACTCTGGCCTGTGGGGTACTCTTAATCCTGTGTTTGCTTAGGATCCCCATTGTTTGGCAAGTTGCTTTACATCCCAAAGACCAATGTAGCCTCCCTGCCCAGGCATTTACCTTTGGCTCTGAGGCACTGTCTCCTGGGTGGAGGCAGAGACAAAAGTTATGTAATGGCCACAGGTTACACAGGAGAAGATAAAAGGGACCCGTCCCCAAGTTTAGGCCCAGTCAGAGGCCGCAGAGGGAGAGAAGCCCTTGTGGCCTTGGGGCAGGAGGTGGCTGTGAACACAGGGGTTAGACTGGGGAGACGCCCCTCCTCAATGCACCCCACATACCTGCACCCTGTGAGACACTTCCAGGGTCAGCCCCACACTGCTTGCATCGCCCTCAGTCCCGTAGGGGCCTCTCCCCGACCTTCCAGAGGAGCAGGGAGTGCAGAAAGCCCGTGAGGTGCGGCAAGGGAGGGGTGGCAGGGCCGAGAGGAACTGTCTTCAGAACAGACAGCACGGAGCAGCGATTACCTTATTACACAGGCTGATGGAGGCGTGCAGTGAGCGTGCTTAACACCTCCGTGAGGAAAGTGCAGGGACGATTGTACAAGGGGGAGTATATTATGTTCAAGTGTACACTGATGTTTGAGAATAACCTTAACCAGCTCAGCGGAAGAGATGTGGCCCACGTGCTCGGCCAAGCTCCCTCCGTGACCGTGAGCATGGGGTCCTGAAAGGGTCCGTGTGACGCCGTTTTGTTAACGGACTCCATTTTACAGGTTGCTGTGTAATTGTTAGTTCTGTAACTTTCACCTCCTGGCACCAGTTCCCCTGACCACCCCCACTGGTCAATCAGTACCGGCCCCTTCCTGCTTAGCGACCACCCACCCTTTCCAGGCACCACCGAGGTATCCAATCAGCAAGTGAAGAGACACCTGGACCCATCCTTGTTCCACCCTTCCCTCATCCCACTCCCCTTATCGTCTTCCCCCCTCCCAACCTCCTTTCAGTACACTATAAAAATACCTCAGCCCCTCCCCTAGGGGCCATTCAGACTGACCAGCCATTTAGGCGGGTCTGAGTGGTCGGAGTTTAAACTTGTAATAAATTCCACCCTTTGTTTTTGCATCTGTGCGCCTGGTGTGAGTTTCTTCTGGGGGTGACCCCCGAAATTCGGGCACAAAAGTGACTACAAGATGTTCTTTTCTGAGATAATAAGAATAAACCAGGCATGTTAACAGGTAGTGTGAAACACTTAAACTGGCTTAAGCAAAGGA
>CAUYON010067164.1:0-44088 GCA_963573935.1 Arctocebus calabarensis | reverse complement strand
ATTGGTCTATAATTTTCTTTTCTTGTTGGGTCTTTTCCTGGTTTGGGGATCAAGGTGATGTTTGCTTCATAGAATGTGTTGGGTAGTATTCCTTCTTTTTCTATATTTTGGAAAAGGTTGAGTAATATAGGTACTAGTTCCTCTTTAAAGGTTTGGTGGAATTCTGATGTGAAGCCATTTGGTCCTAGACTTTTCTTTTTAGGGTGATTTTGCATGGTTGATGCTATTTCAGAATTTGATATAGGCCTGTTCAACATTTTCACTTCATTCTGGCTAAGTCTAGGAAGGTGCTTCCTTCCAAGTATTGGTCTATTTCCTTCACATTTTTGTATTTCTGAGAATAGAGTATCTTGTAATATTCATTAAGGATTTTTTGAATTTCTGATGCGTCTATTCTTATTACGTCTTTTCCATTTCTGATTGATGAAATTATAGATTTTACTCTTTTTTTCCTGGTTAGTTTAGCGATTGGTTTATCTATTTCATTGACCTTTTAAAAAAAACAACTTTTTGATTTATTGGTCTATTATATAATCCTTTTATTTTCAATTTCATTTAATTCTGCTCTGATTTTGGTTATTTCTTTTCTTCTGGTGGGTTTAGGATTGGAATGTTCTTCCTTTTCCATTTTCTTGGGATTTACCATTATGTTGTTAACTTCCTTTGTTTCTGTTTTCTTGAGAAAGGTTTGCAGTGCTATAAATTTCCCTTTGGAGCATCCCAGAGGTTCTGGTTATTTGTGTCTTCATTATCATTTTTTTCCAAAAATTTTGTAATTTCCTTATTAATCTCGTCTATGACCCAGCTATCATTCAACATAAAATTTACTTTCCATGTTTTTGTATGCATATGCAGAGTCCTGTTGTTACTGAGCTCAGCTTTTATTCTATGATGTTCTGAGAAGATGCAAGGAATAATTTCTATTCTTTTAAATTTGTTGAGGTTAAACTTGTGACCTAAGATGTGATCAATTTTGGAAGATGTTCCATGGGTTGATGAGAAGAATGCATATTCAGTTTGTTAGGATGAAATATTCTGTAGATGTCTGTTAAATCCAATTGTTGAATGGTTAAGTTTAAGTCTAAAATTCCTTTGCTTAGCTTCTTATTGGAGGATCTATCCAACACTGCCAAAGGGGTGTTAAAATCTCTGACTATTATGGTGCTGGAGGAAATCAATTTGCTCATGTCTGTTAGAGTCTCTCTTATAAATTGAGGTGCATTTTGGTCGGGTGCATAAATGTTAATAATTGAAATCTCTTCATGTTGAGTGTTACCCTTAACAAATATGAAGTGACCATTCTTATCTATGCTTACTTTGGTTGGTTTAAAGCCTATTGTATCTGCAAATAAAATTGCAGCACCTGCTTTTTTCTGATTTCGATTTGCCTGAAATATAGATGACCATTTCTTTACCCTGAGTCTATATTTGTCTTTTAAGCTAAGATGAGATTCTTGCATACAGAAGATATCTGACCTGAGTTTCTGAATACAGTCAGCCAACCTGTGCTTCTTTAGAGGACAGTTTAAAACATTCACATTAATTGAGAGTATTTATAAGCCTGGTAGAATTTTGGTTATCAAGTTTTTTGATAGTCCAGTGTACATTTTTAATCCTTTTGCAACTGGGAAAATTGGAATTTGATCAAAAGTTTCTGAGTGAGTTTACTTTTGTGGTGGTAGATTGCGCTGGTCATTATGGAGAATAGGTCTGAGAATATCCTAGAGAGCTGGTTTAGTTACGGCAAATTTCTTCAACATGTGAATTTCATTGAAGTATTTAATTTCTCCATCATAATTGAAACTCAGTTTATCTGGATACAGGATCATAGGTTAAAAGTTATTTTGTTTTAAGAGATTAAAATTTGATGACCACCATTTTCTAGCTTGAAAGTATTCAGCAGATCAATCTGCAGTCATTCTAATATTCTTCCACTTGTAGGTTATGGTTTTTTTCTGTCTGGCTGTTTCCAGGATTTTCTCCTTTACATTAACTTTGGCAAAGTTAATTATAATGTGCCTAGGAGATGTCTTATTTGGGTTAAGTCCTGCTGGGTTCTGAAACTGTATGCTATTTGAATTTCAGAATCTCTTGGCATGTCTGGAAAGTTCTCCTTCATTATTTCATGTGCCTTTTGAAATAACCTCTTTGCTTTCCCAAATTCACATAACGTGAATATTAGTTTACTTCAAATTATCCCAGAGATCTCTGAGAGAATGAGCCATTAGTTTTTTTTTTTTTTTCTTTTTAGAATTTTTAAAATTAAATCATAGCTGTGTACATTAGTGCAATCTTGGGGTACAATGTGCTGGCTTCATATACAATCTGAAATATATTCTTTTTTTTTTTTTTTGAGACAGAGCCTCAAGCTGTCACCCTGGTTAGAGTGCTGTGGCATAACAGCTCACAGCAATCTCCAATTCCTGGGCTCAAGCGAGTCTCCTGCCTCTGCCTCCCAACTAGCTGGGCCCATAGGCACCCGCCACAATGCTCGGCCATTTTTTTGTTGCAGCCATCATTGTTGTTTGGTGGGCCCAGGCTGGATTCGAACCTGCCAGCTCAGGTGTACATACCTGGCATCTTAGCCCGCTGAGCCACAGGTGCTGAGCCCAATCTGAAATATTTTCATCAAACTGTTTAACATAGCCTTCATGGTATTTTCTTAGTTATTTTATGAAGACATTTGTATTCTGCATTTAGTAAGGTTCATCTGTACCCTTCTAAGATGCACTGTAGGTGTGATCCAACCAATTTCCCTCCCTCTACCCATCCACCGCCCTCCCCTCTCCTCCCATGCCCCTTTCCCCATATTCTTTTTCCATAATTGGGTTATAGCCTTCATATGAAAGCTATAAATTAGCTTCATAGTAGGGCTGAGTACGTTGGATACTTTTTCTTCCATTCTTGAGATACTTTACTAAGAAGAATATGTTCAAGCTCCATCCATGTAAATATGAAAGAGGTAAAGTCTCCATCTTTCTTTAAGGCTGCATAATATTCCATGGTACACATGTACCACAATTTATTAATCCATTCATGGGTCGATGGGCATTTGGGCTTCTTCCATGACTTAGCAATTATGAATTGGGCTGCAATAAACATTCTGGTACAGGTAACTTTGTGATAATGTGGTTTTAGTCTTCAGGGTATATACCTAGGAAAGGAATTATAGGATCAAATGGCAGTTCTATTTTTAGATCTCTAAGTATTCTCCAAACATCCTTCCAAAAGGAACATATTAGTTTGCATTCCCACCAGCAATGTAGAAGAGTTCCCTTTTCTCCACATCCACACCAGCATCTCTGGTTCTGGGATTTTGTTATGTGGGCTATTCCTACTGGAGTTAGGGAGTTAGATGGTATCTCAAAGTAGTTTTGATTTGCATTTCTCTGACGATTAAGGATGGTGAGCATTTTTTCATGTGTCTGTAGGCCATGCACCTGTCTTGTTTAGAGAAGTTTCTCTTCAAGTCCTTTGCCCACTCTGAGATGGGATCACTTGTTTTTTTCTTGCTAATACATTTGAGTTCTCTGTGGATTCTCACTTATAATTAACCAAGAACATATAAACCCTCCAGTGGGGCCCTCCTGGCATACTTTTTACAGCAAAAAAGCCACAGCCTAACAGTGGCCTCCATGACGTGCACCTCCTCCTGCTGACCTCATTGCTTTCCTCTCTGTGACCTGGGGATATTGGCCCCATTTCTGCTCTATGCATATCCCAGGCAAGTTCCTCACACAGCACCTTTGTATTAGCTGTGTCCTCTCCTGGAATGGGTTCACCTCAAAAAATTATCTGGTTCTTCTAGTTCCTCTACCTTCCTCAGGCTTTCTCTGATCACTCTATTTAAAATGGTGACTTCCAGCTCGATGCCTGTGGCTCAATGGCCTAAGGTGCCAGCCACGTACACCTGCAGGTTCGAATCCAGCCCTGGCTCACCAAACAACAATGACGGCTGCAACCAAAAAATGGCTGGGCGTTGTGGCGGGTGCTGTAGTCCCAGCTACTTGGGAGGTGGAGGCAGGAGACTCACTTGAGCCGAGGAATTGGAAGTTGCTGTGAGCTGTGATGCCACAGCACTCTATCCAGGGTGACAGCTTGAGGCTCTGTCTCAAAAAAAAAAAAAAAAGGTGACTTCCTCCTGTTTGTCTCCCTGAATTTAGTTTTCAAGTGGGCTCATAATGTTCTAATAAGCTAATTTATTTATTTATTTTTAAATTTAACCCCTGCTGAAATGTTAGCCCCATTAGGGAAATTCACATGTATCTTAATCATGACTGGATGTCTCATATAGTTATATAGATGTATATTATACAGATATATAGTCGTTGTTCAATAAATACATATTTTAAAATTCCTTAATTGACATTAAAAATAGAGTCAAGTTACTCTAGCAGCAATGTGTACACCTAGCTTCCAGGTCTTGGTTTCTTCCTTTCTTTGTTTTTCCTACATTCCTTCTTTATTTTTTATGTAAATTGACTGTTTCTGCCTTTTGCTCATTTCTACTTTAGTTACTTGCATATTTAATTGGCAGATAAGAATTGTATATGTTTATGCTACACAACATGATGTTTTGTACCATAATGTTTACATTGTGGTACAATTGTGTTATATATTTGTACCAAATATGAATACACTGTGGAATAGTTAAATCAACCTAATTACCATGTGTAATATGGTAATGGTGATGAGAACACTAAAAATCTACTCTCTTAGCAATTTTCAAGCGTGCAATACATTATTATTAACTACAGTCACAATGTCATGGAGTAGATTTTTTGAACTTATTCCTCTTGTTTAATTGAAATTTTGTATCCTTTGATCAACTTCTCCCCTTTTATCAACATCTCCCCACCGACCTCACTCTTCCCTACCCAGCCCCTGTTAACCATCATTCTACTCTCTGCTTCTTAGAGTTCGACTTTTTTAGAGTCCACATGTAAATGAGATCATATAGTATTTGTCTTTGTGTGTCTGGCTTATTTCATTTAACATAAAGTCCTCCAGGTTCATCCATGTTGTTACAAAGTGACAGGATTTCCTCCTTCTCCTCCTCTTCCTTTTTTTTTCCCTAAAGGCTAAATTGTATTTCGTTGTCTCTATATACCACACTTTCCTTATCGGTACATCCACTGATGAACATTTAGGTTGATTCCATCTTGGCTATTGTGAATAGTGTTCTTGTGAACACAAGAGCACAGATATTGCTCTAATTTCACTTTGGATATATACCCAAGAGTGAGATTGCTCAGTCATGTGATATTTTTATTTTTGAGGAAATTCCATACTGTTTTCCATAATGACTGCTAATTTTTACTTATGAAAGCGTTCTCTTTCCTCCACATCCTCTCTAACACTTGTTATTTTTCCAGTTTTTCATAATAATCATTTCAACAGGTGTGAGGTAATACAATGTTATAGTTTTAATTTGTATTTCCCTGATGATTAGTGATCTCGAGCATTTTTACATATATATATTGGCCATCTGTATGTCTTCTTTTGAGACATATCTATTCTGTGTTTTTGCTCATTTTTTGAATAGGTTATTTGTTTTCTTGCTATTTAGTCCTATGACTTCCTTATATATTTTGAGTATTAAGCCCTTATCCAGATATATGGTTTGCAAATATTTTCTTCCATTTCATAGGTGGTCCTCACCACTTTGTTCATTGTTTCCTTTGCTATGCAGAAGCTCATTAGTTTGATGTAATCCCATTTGTCTGTTTTTACTTTCATTGTCTATGCTTTTGGGGTCATACTAGATCTTCTTTTCTAATACTATAATAAAAAGAAGCAGGGCTCTATGAAGAAAAGGCTGATTCTAGAACTTGGTGGGAAATAGACAAGATGACCCTGGAGTGTCTTGTAATGCCAGAGAGTAAGGAAGTATTAAAATATACCAAAACTCAACCAACTGACCAACCAAACAAGTAACTAAAATTAAAAAAAAAAAAATCTACATTGATGGGAGTATGTCAGATAGATACAGAAGCCCACTGGAAAAGCTCCTATGAGTTGAAGCTGGAACAACCTGAAGAAGGAAGAAAGAGAGAGAGAGAGAGAGAGAGAGAGAGAGAAGAGAAGAGAAGAGAAGAGAAGAGAAGAGAAGAGGGGAGGGGAGGGGAGAATGAGAGGGGAAGAGAAGAGAAGAGAAGAGAAGAGAAGAGAAGAGAAGAGAAGAGAAGAGAAAGAAGAGAAGAAAGCAAAGAAGGAACATTGGATTTTAATACAATATATAAAAAACCCCACACGTCCATGGTGATACAAGTAAACGAATGAATAAATACATGAATAATAGAGAAGAGAAAAATCTCCCTTGCAGGAGAATTTCAAGTAATTCATGCCGATACCTGTCTTTATTGAGGAAGTGTATGCTTCCCTACTCCGTGTGGGCTGTGTGTAGTGACTTTTCCACAGAGTACAGTTGGGAAGGGAAGGGAAGGGAGAGTCAGTTCACAGTGGAGAAACCTGATGAATGCCTAAAGAGTCTGTAGTATAAGTCAACACCAGCAATCATAAATCATGGTGGTTGTATGTGCCCTTGGTACGATGTGAGGAAAACGGCCCTTTACCTTTGTGATCCTCTTCCTCCGAACCCATAACTCAGGTTTAGTCACAATAAAAATATCAGACAAATGTAACCTGGGGGATGTTCTATGAAACACTGAACCAGTCCTCTTCAAAACTATCAAACCCATCAAAAATAGGGACATTTTGAGAACCTGTCGCAGCCCAGAGGAGCCTAAGGAGACATGACAACTAAGTGCATTGTGGCATTGTGTGTAAATCCCAGAACTGAAAAAGACAGTGGGGAGGGGGACTGCAAAGAAATCTGAATAAACTATATCAATATAGGTTCATTAGTTACAATGAATGTACCATACTAATGTAAGATATTGATAATAGGGGAAACTGAATGTGGGCTCTATGGGAACCTCTGTACTATCTTTGTAATACTTCTGTAAATCTAAAACTGTTCTACAAGAAAAGTCTATTAAAAAATAGAAACAGGCCCAAATTAGTTAGGAAGCCAGAAACCATTATTAAATCTTGAATATGTCAGTTCCAATTGGAAATGATCCAGATTTCTGAGAATGATCACACTTACAGCTATATTAATCTCCTGATACCAGCAACAGCAGAACTTCTTTTAAATTTAGAAATGAAATAAATGGTCATTTTTACCTCCACTACTTTTCTCTTTGCCCTTGTTATAATTGCCTTAAAGGTACTCTTTCATAGCATACTTGCTTTCCAAAGAATGAGATAATTAATAATCCTGCATCTTATTTCTTAAACTTGCTATCAATTACCTTTTTTCCAATAACCTTTATTTTATCATTAATTTAATCTAAAATTGTTCTTTTCCTCTTAGTCTTAAAATTAGTGACTTGTTCTGTAAGGGTGAGTTGCTTCTAATGTGACCCATAATCTATATTTATGTTACTTTTAACCTAGCACATTTGAAGTAAATAGTCTATCATCTCTCCCTCGGTGAAGTGTGTTCTTTTAGAGCAGTGATTCTCAACCTTCCTAATGCTGCAATGTATTTTCATTGTTAAATAGGTGTCATGACCCAGGGGTTGAGAACCACTGTTTTAGAGAATAGTAATACAATGATGTGGTGTTTCATAGTTTTACTATGGTGCACGTTTCCATTTGGAAAAAAAAATCATTGGTTGAAAAAATATAATCAAAGACAAATTAATAATTAGTTTGTTATAGTTTAGATTCTGAACAAATTCCCATCCAACATACACACACACACTACAAATCTTTGGCTTTGGTTCCTTAGCATGTGGCTGTGACTGTTCTCCTTTGATCTCCTACCATTAGTACTTTATTTCTCTGGGAAAAAAGGAAAGAGTGTTAACAATTTTGGCTTCAGTCTCAATGATGTACATTTTAACCATCTATTTTAACTATACCTGAGAAAGGCCACCATGGACCTGCTTGACTTTTCTGAGATGTGTAAGTTTTGTAAAGTAGAAATAATGCAATCTAAGTGCAGAGCCATTTTTGTGTCCTACACCCACACTTATGAACTGTGTAACTCCAGGCAGGATATTTAACTTCTCCAACTCTTGGTTTCTTAACTTGCAGAATGGTGGCTGAACTATTTTTCTTGTCCACATTCCATATTCAGCTGGGAGGAAGAAATAAGGTAAACAAGTAAAATTTTATATACACCACAAAGCACAAAATGATTGTATTTAGAAGTACAATGAATGATTGTAATTAGAAGTACAAATACTTTCAGTTATTAACATATTACTATATCTTGCAGTTTTTTAATGATTTCCTTGGGAGAAGTTTTAGAATTACAACTTTTAACTGGACTAGAATACACATATCTGTTGTGTGCAGGCTTTGGGGATTTTATATTTTCTTTCTTTCACTAATGGCCCCTCTCACAGTTCAACATTACTTATCTTTCTATCTTCTTTTCCCTAGATGTCTCCTGATTATAAATTTCTTCAATTCTGTTGACAGGCTAAGAAAATTTGTCTTTGGGTTTTGATACGGACTTTAGTTTCCTCATCAGTCCAGTGAGGATAATAATAATTCCCTTTGTGTTAGGTTTTTAGAGTGATTAATAGTGATGATATGTTTGAGGTGATAGTCTCATAGGAACCTTAATAGGAGCTCATTTCATGTCTGTGGAATGAATGAATGGATTGCCAGGTGCATCTGGCCTCTGGGCTGCTTGTTGGGTTGGTTCTAACTATGAACTCAATGTTTCACCGTCCCTGGACCATGAATATAGAGGCAGGGCTGGCCCCAGGAAGCCATTTTGATGACTGTGAGAAAACAAAATTTATTATCTACAGAAATTTTTGGTCAAATGCTTTCCTTTTTTGTCAGATTTGGATTGGGTTGGTGTGAAAGATCATACTGTAAAAACAGAAGGAAATTAGAGTAAAGAGAGCTGCCCATTTGCTCACTTATCCCTGGTTGTGTAACTGTGTATACAGCCTGGGTAGTTGATCCAGCAGTGGGTGACTCAGGTTGCTGGGCTCTGGCGACAGCTCTGCTCCATGTGGAGACAACTAGGCTTATCAGCGCCTCTCAGCCTCATTAGGAAGCAGGCTCACCTCACAGGAAGGTGGCTGTGGAAGCGCCTATCAGTGCCACCTGATACAAATTTTCAGAAGAGTCTTCTCTGGAGAATATCTTTCAAAAAGTGTTTGGTAAAGTGAGACTCATAGGTAGCAGCCAAGATCCAGAGACAAAGGTGGATCAGCAGTCCCAGAAGGAAAACAAGAACAGCAGTGACATTTTCTGAATGCGTCGTATAAGCCAAACAGTAGAGAAGGTTTGCAGATTGTTATTTTGGGGGCCGTTTCTATCATTTCAGAACTCAGTTGTACTTTGTCTTGTTTACTTCTTTAATTGCCTACCCCTAGGCATACAGGGACAGGTTTTGTAAGCTATAATGCTTATCTTTTCTGTAGCACACTATAGGGGCACGGCAGGGGCATAGGACCTGTGTTACAAACTTAGTAAACCCTTAAGGACAAGGTGAAGGATACAAAACCGTTGCTTAGAGGGAGTCCAACCAAGGATTTGAATGCATAGAGAATGCCTGTGTTCCCTGCTGAGCAGAGCATTGTTGCTTCTTTTTACAAAGCTATTAATGGTGGTGGAAATATCTGGAGCTTCCAGGAAATGCTCCTGAAGGGAAGCCTTTTAAAATTTTGGATTCTTTAACTATGTCTGCCTTGTTTGGGATAGGAATAAGAACTCTCTCTCTCTCCTCTTTTTTTTTTTACTGTGTTCTTTTGAAGTTCCTATTCTAGAAAACAAGGAGCCAGGAGGTTTTTCCCCTGTCCCCCCATGGTTTGGTGACCCATGTCTTTGTTCACTTGTCAGTTTCCAAAATCTTTCCATTTCACCGGAGTTACTGGGCACAAATGTGGCTATTTTTAGATTTTCTCAAGGTGGGGAGTCTCTCTGACATGCATCAATACCTGCCTGTTATTTGTGTTACGTGTATGTTTAATTTATTTCTTTGGAAAACTACACACTTATCCATCCAGGCACCATAAATCTCTTCTAAGATGTCATAGATTTGGTTAAGTACAGGGCTATTAGCCTCTGAGGACTGTGCTAGATCAATCAGACTCTATATTCATTCCATCTGTGCCAACTCTAGCAGAAGTGCTTTGAGATTTAAAAATATACCCTGCTTTTCAATATTCTTCTAGTTTTCTGGCTACATCTTTGGTGCTCTGGGGAGCAGTAGGGTGCAATGATTGCTAACAGCAACCTTTTGGGAAGTAACTAGCTGGGAAGAACATGGGAAAATCTGTGAAGGCTCATTCCAAGTGGAAGGGGACTCAGAGATACCTGGAAAAGAACTTTTAGAAACACTTTTGAATTGACTTGCAAAGCTCAGTATTCACCAAGCCAAAAATCATGTTACCCCTTGGAGAATGTCAAAGCATCTAACAGCCAAAAGGTGGCGCTCTTCATCCACTATTCCTTTCATTCCAAAGTAAGGTCACGTCCACGTGTTCTGTTCGTTCTATTAGTTGTTTCATAATAAAATAATATACCCTCATCCTCTCCTGGTAAAGCATAGCAATAAAACAGCCTTATTTTCTGAGTTGATATGTGTCATGATATATGCCAGTCCTTATCCCTCTGAGTGGACAATGTATAAGGTAAACTGTGTTTTTAGTAGAGTTTGGCTTAAGGCTCTGTGTATCTATAGACTACACCATATAACTGAGCACCTTCACTATAAAATCATCTCTGAACAGATCCAAGATTTTAATTTGTCTCTAGAGTTTGCCTCTCTCAGTTTCATAAACCGTGAAAACACAGCTGGAGCAATTTACAGACTGTGGAAAAACTCTTGAGTATTTTTGCCGAAGTACTAATTCAAGGATCATGCTTTGTTATTTCCTGTTTCATTGTTGTTTGTAAAAGAAGTTAATGGGTGATGGGCTGTTTCAAATTTGCCTGGCCCTTCAACACGTTGCGTGCACCTCCTGTACGGGGATGGCCTGAATTGGGTGCAAGCGTGACAGCAGAATGACATTGATTTGAGCTGACACACATAGCTAAGAATGAAATCAGAGCAACAATTTGGAAAGAGCTAGGTTTGTACTTGTACTCTTTGGGTCATATGAATGTGGGGCCTGAGGCTTTTAAAAATTCAAATCCCTCTGTGTTATAACTGTCTACCAACCCAGAGTATTTTGGATTCAGAATCAGTGTTCTGCTAGTCACTACAAAGTAAAGGAAAGTGTTTTCTGTCTCCTGGCTAGGGGTCATTAGACACAAGGACATAAAACATGATGGAGAGAAACATGCCAGCATTGAGTGAAGATGTAAAGCAAGATCAACTTCAATGATGCCCCACTAACATAGAATTCGAGAATCTGTCATTTAAAATACAGACATAAAATAAAGCATAAGTTAAAAGAATTTCTGAGAAGCATGGGCAATTGTGACAAAATGCAATCACCCTTTGGAACAAAGTTTATAGGTGTTTTAAGACTTTAATGCCTGGCATAATACAAGGTAGGTGTTCAATAAATATTTATGGTATGTATGGAGGATGAGTGGAGTTACACAAACTGGAGGGAAATAAGCTTACTGAGCTTGATGTTATCAAGGGACCATCCTGTGTCAGGTGTGTAGGAGGGAATTTCCTTACACCCCTCAACTCTCTCTTATCACTACAGCACAATTAAATGATGTAGGCATTCCATGCAAACTTGAGTTATTGCTAAAACATGGAATTCTATTTAGAATGCCTGGTCATTAAGATCAAAATGAATGGTTAAGATTAACAACTCGCACTGTTAAAAGGACAAGCTTGAATTGCTTTCTTTGAACATCTACTACTTGCCAAGAACCCAAACTAGACTCAAGCATATAGTGGTAGACAAGGTGTCTGAATATGGTAGACAAGGTATCTTTATGGTACTAAATAAGTGAAACATTAATGCATTTTATTATATACATATGAAAACAAGGGTATTTGCCACAGAAAAGGAGAAAATATTTGCATGCTATAGAGTTGTTAAAGGGCTGAAGATCAGAATCTACAAAGAACTCAAGTAAATCAGCAAGAAAAAAATCAAGAAGCCCAACTAAAAAGTGGGCAAAAGACATGAGCAGAAACTTTACAAAGGAAGATTGTCTAATGGCCAAAAAATATGAACAAATGTTCAGCATCTTTAATTGCTGTGGAAACGCAAATCAAAACCACAATGAAATACCACCTAACTTCAGCAAGAATGGCTCTTATCAAAAAGTCCCAAACAACAAGGCATGGATGCAGAGAGAAAGGAACTCTCATGTACTGTTGGTGGGATTGTAAACTAGTACAAGCTCTTTGAAAATTTGTATGGTGATACCTTAACGAACTTAAAGCAGACCTACTATTTGGTCCAGACATCCCACTGCTGGGTATATATCCAAAGGGAAAAAGGTTATTTTATAAAAAGGATACCTGAACTTTAGTGGTTTACAACAGCAAAATTCACAATTGTAAAGATGTGGAAACTACCCATGTGCCCACCAACACATGAATGGACTAATAAAATGTGATCTGTGCATACCATGAAGTACTACTCAGTCATTAAAAATGATGCTCTAGTATCTTTTGTGACAATCCAAAAAGAACTGGAAGTCATTCTTCTGAGTGAAACATCACAAGAATAGGGAAACAAACACATGTGTGCAATATCAAATTAGAAAAAATTGGTCAAACCGTAAGTGCACATATGGAAGTAAATCTCAATGAAAATCAAGCTGTGGGGAGGGAAAAAGAAGGGATGGGTAAATTCACAGCTACTGGGTACAGTACACACCATCTGGGTGAAGGGCATATTTAAAATTTTGACTCAATCTATACAAAAACAACGTATGTAAACAAAACATGAGTACCCTCTAATATTATTAAATAAAAAAAAATTTAAAAAAGAAATAGAAGGCAATTCGAATAGAACAGATGTAAAATACTTACAGCTCTGTTCAAGTCCTCTATAACATAGTGATATTTAGTGTTACATCAAACTGGATTTATCATATGGATTTTTCAATATATATTGACAAACTGTAGTACAGTGTTCTTAGTGGACAATAGATTAGATGAAGAAATCAGGCAAGGTACTGAGGTGTGTTCTTCGTCTTTCTTCCCAGAAGACAGCTGCATTATAAAAATTATCTTCTTTGTCAAGTAGCTCATTGGTCCATCCACTGTTATGGCTTCTAGTCCCCTCTAGGATGGGGAAGTCCCCTCTAGTCCCCTCTAGGATGCCACTGTTAGGAGTAGAGAAGTGAGATGAACTTAGCCTCTTTCACTGCACTTTGGGAGCTGTCTCTGGGAATGTTCAGCTGGTGTGGGTGTGGACTCAAGTTTAGTAGTTTGCTTTACCCCATTCAATACTTTACAGAGGTTGTTTACCTCTCGTGTAGGGATAAGACCTCTGCTATTATCTGTATTTTTTTATTCAACATGCTTACACATCGTTTTCCCCCATCAGATTCTTAACACATTTGTAGTGTTCTTTATTATTCCCGTTCCATTTCATGGATAAAATTAGATTACAGATTAATGAGTTTGCATGTCCAACTTCTGGCAATCCAGAATCACACAGAAGGCCTGGGGCATGTGCATCTTCAGGAGTTCCACCGAGAATGCCCAACTCTTTCACTACTCTGCAGTGCCTCTACATTTGCTAACTCTAATTTGACATAGTTCCAAACTGGAAGATGCTTTGTAATTCACTCAATTGGCATTTTAATTGTATATATATTTTCCCCAACTTTATAAGCTGTTGTTGAGTTTTCAGAACGCTCTGTCAGTGGGAAAGACTAGGGTCTCTCCAAGATCAACTCAATTTGGTGTTACAGAAACTGAAGAAGCAATTGCTTGTCTTAAATTCTCATTTTCCAGTCAATTTTTATAGTGGTTGTGAGATCTGGCCTAATCTCAGGACAGCTCTGATAGGTGAGTGATTAGTGTCGTTCCTGCATGGTGGTGCTAGCTCATGCCTCGTTTCCAGCCGTTCCAACTCAGTGAGATTCAAGAAAGAAATGTCCCTATTCATGCCACTGGGCTAAACCTGTGTGCATGACTAATTTTCTCTTTATAAAGTCCCCCCCCCCCATTGACAACCCAGGTTCATACAAACACAAAGGTCACTGACTTCTATTCTGAATAGAATAGACTTCTTCTATTCTATTATATACTACCCCCAAAACTGATGAAGTGCCAAAGCCACACTGAGTCAATCCTAAGCCAAACATGGTTAACAACATAAGTCTTCTTCCTCCAAATTCAGATATTGATGTGAAAACCTAAATAGAAATTTACTTCTGGATGACCTATTCTATTGTTAGATTTTATTGGTGCATGATTAAGAGCCAACTGTATGTATTTCTCTGAACCACTAGTCCACCCACACTCTCCGGATTGTTTTTAAAACTATGGGAATTTCCAACCAGGATGCATTTTCTTTATTTGCCTCTATCAACATTTCTCTGCCCAAATAGCTCCTTTTGTGGTTCAATTTTTCCATCCTTTTAATACAGTGGGTTGATCCCAGCTGTAATTGTGCATGATTATATACTGACAACTCACATAAACAAACATCAGCAAACACAATTCTTTGAAAGGGTCATCACAATTGGTGTTTCAAAAGCAAATACACACAGGCAACTTGGACACCTGTATTGGCTCTTCTTCATCCTCCTTCCCCTGGCACTTGAGGGTGAAAGAATTATCTTTCACTGAAGGTGGAATGCCCTGTTGACACCAGCATCCCTAGTTCCAACACTGTAAGATCAATTTCACGTCAAATTGTTTAGATTGATGCTGAGGACACCTGGGCATTAGCTGTCAGGAAAGTCAGGGCTTTGCTTAAACAGCAGGCAGCTATCAAAATAGCAGGAAGAGAGAGAGGCTATCAGACTTAATACTGGTGCGCATTAGAGTGCTGCAGAACTCTCTGGAGTCTGGTAATGTTGCCCTTACCAATTGTCAGGTGTACGATCAACCCAGAGAATAGGGATAATGGGGCCTTTATAGAATCCTGAATCAACATTCTAAACAATCCAAGCACTGTTCACAGGTTAGCGCCATACCTCCCTGACCCTTCTCGTCTATCTTTTCAAAGAAACCACAACTCCTCCCCACTCCCAGGAGCATTACATCAATGGGTATATTCTCTTTACTCCACTATGACAGCTAGTTCAGTAATGCCAGGAGACTCTCGCCTTCATAGCTCATGTGCAGAAACAGCTGTTGAAATGATTTCTCATATTGTCCAACCTTGTTTCTAGCATCAGAGGACTTAGAGGCTGGATTTTGTGTATGTTTGGAGAGAATTTTCTCTTCATTTTACATTTTAAAATATGTTTTTAAGAAAAAGCAAAAGTTGGAGGGAGGATAAATTGCTTTTGAGGTCTATAAAATAATTCTTTTAAACATTTTCATTTCAGTATTGAGAGTGGCACATATCACGTGTACCCTCATAGTATAAAAGGGAGATTTGGGCTCTGCTGTGATGAGTTCCTTGGGCTGGTTTGTGACTGGAGCCTTCCCCAGGGCCCTCTGTCCTGGGGCCTTCCACTCCATTTCATCTCCTCTCCTGGCTCCATCTTTCCTTTCTTTTAACTTCTCACAAGTCCTTTGCATTTTTTTTACAATCACCAAGACAGATCCACAATTCCCCTGAAAGGATTTATTTTCCTCTCTGTTGCACTGGGAAGAAAATGGAAGTAACTATAAGGGCAATATTTAATCAATTGGTAAAGATCTACCTTCTTGCTTACTAGAGTTGAGAGACGCTCACATTCGAAGTCCAATGATGTGGTTATAGATTTCTACATGCTCATGTGAGAGAACAACTCAGTTAAATTTAAGTAAGGGAGAGGAAGGGAAGGGCTTGGGTAAATTCCTGCCAACAGGGTACATTGCATACTTCACAGCTATGGCCTGAACTTCAACCTTACAAAAGCAAACTATATGACCTAATTATACATACTTCCATGTTAATCTGAAATTAAAAAAAAATCAGAACTAACATTGGGCTGGCAAATGAACTGTAGAAACCCAAATTTTGTTCTTGAGCTGTTCTGTATATAGCTTGGGGAAGAATTTTCTAGAAGCCTTAAACACTTGATTGAAAAATGTAGTTTTTCAGATCTCAAGAAGAAGAGAAGTCTTCTTTTTTGGCAAGGTTTCTTTTCCAGAACACGCTTACCTTCACCTCCTTTTAGGTCACAGTTTTGTCTCTTGTGAAGGGCACTTTGTTCACAAGGGCAAACAACAGGATTTTAGTCATACCAGCCCCTTTCTTAATGCCTGACACAGTTGTAAAGAGGAAAGATAGAGTTTTCCTTGCACATTTAGACATCATCTATGAACAAATATTACCTTGAAAAAGTGCCTAATTGACTTGAGGTCATCTCAAGGTACAAATTCTATCTGTCTAGGAGAAGAGAGAAAACAAGTATGCCGTGTGTATGTGTGACTTCTTCCTGAGACTTGTACTGTGTGGGTTCAGGGACAGATGCTTATAGTAGAATGATGTTTTCATGGTGCTAATTATTGCGTTATGAAAGAATATGTTGGGTTAAGCTCTAAGAGGTTTGAAGCAATCTATGTTCACTGGAGAAGCACTTTAGCACACCCATCTTATAGTAAATTGCAGCAGCAAATCTCAATTTACACTCACATAGGATTTGGTAACATGGAAGCCAGTTAGATGCTTCTAAAGCATCTACACCATTAAATGTGCAAATTAGCAACTCGATATATAGCCTAGGTATAAAATAGGTAAGAAAATCAATTTTGTAATATAGCCACATGTTCACTTCATGAATATAATTGTTAATGCTGATGATATTCATTTAACAATGGAAAAAAGGTGTCTTTTTTCTTTTCTCTTATAGTAAGTCCCTAGTTCTTTGCTATGGGATGCATGGAATTCATTTTTTATTTCAGGTTTTGGTTGCTTCATGAGAAAGAGGACCTAAAAGATTTTAATTCTTGAGTACTTGCTCACCATTTTCCTGTGCACACACAAAAAAGGAGAGAAGGAGAGGGAAGTGGAAAAGAAGAGGGAGAAAGGGTGGTGTCTGTGGCTCAAAGGAGCAGGGCGCCAGCCCCATATACTGGAGGTGGTGGGTTCAAACCTGGCCCCAGCCAAAAACTGCAAAAAAAAAAAAAAAGGGAGAAAGAGTCTGATTCATTATTTAGATTCTTGGGAGTCCCTTGGTGTTTTATTTGTTGTGAGGCGCCAGAAAACAAATCCATTCTAAACTTTCTCCTTTGGTAGATGTTTCAAAGCTGAGGTTTCTCTGCTGACTATGCATGTCCTTTTATCATGTTGTTTGGTTTTTTCATGTCAAGCTTTTTTACAAAGAAAAAAACACTTATTTTCAGTTGATAAACCACCCTGCAATTACCCTTAGCTCATCACCATGTGAATGCTTCTGTGTGTGCAGATGACAACTTACACATTAAGCAACTCATTGTCTTAGCTTCTCAAGCTGTCCCTATTCCTTGCTATGTTTTCCTGCTGCCCTTCTCCCCTGACACAAAGGTTGTGCCTGCTTACTGGCAGGTCTGCCGAGAGGCACCCATGTGGCCATGAATGTGCTGCATTTCATGTTCATTTACAAACTGAGAATAAATGTCTTTCCTTCCCCTAGGGACTTCAGAAGACTTTCATCATTGATATCTGTAAAGATGGTGACTTATTTTTAGTTGTTCTAATGGTGGCCTCCCTTTGTAAAGTATAATTATGCTTTGAAAAGGACCATTCACTGATTTTAGAGAAATGAATAGTTATTTTGAAAATAGTTGATCTTCTGGCTAATTCTTGTGGTGTGCCAATCTTGGTGTGTTGGGCACTCCAGGATTGTGTCGACACAAAATGAATTATAGACTCCTTGACTCCATTATTGGATCTTCTCATCTTTATATTCTCATAATTGAAAACAGAATTGAGAACATAATAGGCCATGAGGTTGATACACAGGGATAGTTGTAAATAAAGAGATGATACAGAGAAGTGTATTAAGCTGGGCTACAGTCTCGTAGAGAAAATGTGTGTGTTTCTCACCATTCCTTCCTTTGGGTTCTCCTCATCCATTCCAAACCAACAGGCCAAGACATAGCTTTCTTTCATTTCTATTATCCTGGGGAAAATGGATAAAAGACTAAACTAATACAAAACACATATGAAAATCAAGCTCCATGCTTACAGAAAGAAAGTAAGACTCTAATTCTAAAAATCTCCACCAATGTGAATATTGTGGCTGCCATTTGTTTGTTTAAATATTGAAGATTCCTTTGTGTTATTCAGAGTTCCCTCTTTCAAATACTTGTTTGTGGGAGTTTGAAATTTTCCTGGCTCAATCTTTCCAATAAAATTCCCAACAGAAACAATTTACAATCATTATACAAAATTCAGCAAATACAGAAATGTATCAATATGAACATGAAAATTACCGATATTCCAACCACATATGAATTACTCAAATGAGTGCACTGCCCTGTAAGCCATTCTAGTTTTATTCTATGGCTAAATGTATCAATCCACCCATCCATCCTTTGTCATCATCTTTTCTCACTAGCATATTATGCACAGGGTGTTTTTTTTAGATTCATCTTTTTCCGTTAAGCAATATATACAGTTGCCTCACCATTGTAATGTATTTCTAGTGTTCTACTGTAAGACTATACAATAATTAACTTAACCAATCCACTATCATGGGACGTCTGGATGGTTTTCAATACTAGTATACTTTTCTTTCCTAGTAAATGTTATTTTGTACATTTAAGTTATACACCATGATGTTATGTGATACATATAGACAATAAGTTTATTACTAGAGTAAAGCAACTTAAATTCCTAGAGTAAAGCGTATATCCACCATGTGACATAGTTACATTATTTTATGTGCAATAGCAGCTAAAATCTGCTCACTTAGGAAAAATTCTCCATATGATATAATTTTATTAAATATGGATTTTAAAATTAAATAGCATATTCTTAATACTAATTTGTATTTTATTTTGCAAAAATTATTTGTTTGTCATCATAAAACAACATACATAAATTATAATTAATATTCAAATGCATAAGGAAAATAGAGTAAAATCATCTCCTAACATCCCATCACTCTGCACTATTTAACTTTTGAGACGTGCCCACACACATACAAAATGATGCACACATACTATGCATGCTTTTCAACATGAGCATCTCTTTTCTCTCTCTGTCTCTAATTTCATCTGTATCTCTGTCCTCATCTCTTTCTCTTGTTTAAGTCATTATAAATTTGTGGTCCCCAACACCTTCCCCATGCAGAGCTCTGCCTTCCCTCCAACACCCCACCTCCATCCCTTCATCCCTACCTTGGAAAATTTGTCTTCCTTGAAACTTAACTGGGCTGCCCAGGAGTGGCAGACCACTGAACAAAGAAGCTCCATCTGTATCTACAGCCACCAACCACTCCCTATCATTCCTATCACTACTTGAGCTCTGCCTAGCCTCCATCTCCACCCCTATCAACTCTGTGGAGAAACTGTTTTCCATGAAACTGGTCTTTGATGCCAAAAAGGTTAGAGACCACTGTTGTAAGTAATGCTGGGCAACACAAGCAGGAATAGAAAAAAATTAGTTTAGCCAAATCAGAGCCTCAAAATCCACTTATAATTTTATCTGTTGCTTATATGTATGTTTAAACTTAAAATATTATAATAATTTAAAACTTATGAAGCTCTTTTATAAAAGTTGCTAGACTAATCACATATAAATTAGGAATTATAGAGTAACCATTTTAATCTATTGCCTAGGTATGAAATACTTTTATACGAATATAATTATAAAATTCATAAATTATATAAGAAGATGCAAAGGGGTTAAGTGATAGAGCCCAAGTCACTCAGTAAATATATCGATAAAACAAGGTAGAAATCACAGTCTCTGTGATTTGTCTACATTCAGACATTCAGAAATCTCCTTAAAGGGGTTTAGGTCGATGATTGCCATTAAAATTGATTTTTAGGCCTAGTGATTTATTTTTTCAATGCTTTCTATTTGTTGTTTTTCAAATTGCAAATGGTAGTTCATGAAGCTTTTTTTAGTAAATGTATTACAAAATGAGGATGTAAAGGGTAAAACGAAACATCTCAGGGTCATCATACGTAGTTGACAAAGTTCTGCACTGCACAGGGGTAGCACAGTTCAGGGGCATTCCAGTCATCACAGATAATGGATATTTTCATCTCTATTACACTGGTTTTCTAGAAGATAACAGCATATTATGACAATATTCCAACATACAGATATAAAGTGTCTTATGCAGGGGCATCTTTCTTCAACTGGCAGCATCTCTGGTTGTTCCATGCACTCATGTCCCCTTGTTCCCTTCTACCATTGCTCAATTAATAGTATCTTTTGGAAATCCTCTAAATCAGTGGTTCTCAACCTGTGGGTTGTGACCCCTTTTTAACAATGAAAATACATTGTGGCATTAGGAAGGTTGAGAACCACTGCTCTAAATCAACTAATGTTTTTGATGGATGGGTCATATCTCTTATAAAACTTATGATGAGGAGATTTAAAGACATAATGGAATATCGAAGTTACTGATAATACACAATTCAAGCAACCATATAATCTAAATAATCAAAATTGCAATTTTTGCCATATCATTCAGTAGAACATTTCTGTAACTGATCTTATACTCATGGCAGAGGAGGCACTGCCACTTTTTAAAATACTTTCTAAATACTCAAAGAAAGATTTGCTATATCAAGATTATGGTAGAGTTGAATATTTTAGTTTTGTTTTTTGAAAATGGTTGATCTATTGCTCATATGTACAATGAGTCTTTATTGGAATAAATTTAATATTTATCATTTGATCTTTGCAATTGCAACATTGCGAAGTAGGAGGTTCAGTTACCTTGCAGAGTTCATTTTGAAACGTAATTCCTAATGCTGAGAGGTATAACATTTCCGAGGTGATTAGGCTGGATTAATCTCTTCATGCATTAATTGATTAATGGGTTACTGGATTAATGGGAAGAGGGAGAGAGACCTGAATGGGTACATGAGCACACTCAGCCCCTCATTGGGTGATACTCCGTGGAACTCTCCAGAGAGTCCCCATCAGCAAGAAGGCTCTCACCACATGCAGTCCCTTGACCTGAGACTTCTCAGTTTTCAGTACTGTAGCAAATACATCTTGTTTCTTATAAATTACCCAGTTTTAGGTATTCTACTGTAAACAACAGAAAACAAACAGACACATTTAGAGAAGACAAGTATTTTGCCCAAGGCCCTGTGATTATGAAGAGGAGTTGGCGGGCACTCAGTCCTTACAAGGCCCTATGATTGTAGAGATGAGTTAGTGGGCACTCTTTTTTTACAAGGCCCCACACTGCTTTAGAGGGGTGGAGTCATCAAAGCCAGAAGCTTTATAGCCACCCAGGTTCAATGGGAATGCTTTGGACACTGCAAAAGATCTCGGTACATCTCCCAGGATCAATGTTCTCCTCTTTTTTAGATTGATCCCTTGCTGTGGTTCTCCTGATTACATTTTGGGACTTTATTCCACCACGTTTTTCAAATGCTGTAGGAGAAAATTTGCTCCCACTTTCTGCTGTATCCCATCAATTTCCTCCCCTGCCCCCCACACACTTGAAAGGCTAAATGAATCTACCCAGGATTTCAGTAATTGAAATGCAATGTAATAGAACATGGACTGTTGATTAGCATTAATAAATAATGTACCTTGGTCCAAGGGTATAGTTAGAGTACTTTATATCTATCAGCACTTTAGAGTTTACAGGAACATTGTCCTTAATTAACATTTAAAAAATAATTTTTTTTTTTTGGTAGATTGGGTTGACACAACTTTCTTTAAGAAAATCTCATGAGTTTAACTTTCTGGAGTAGGGAGAGGGGCACATAATGTAATGAAATCAAACCATTTCATCAGATCCTGGGGGCTCCATAATAGCAACACAACCATGAATACAAAGCAAAGCCTTCTAAATTAAATAACGAAGAGCTGGATGGGTTTTTAGAAGCTAGTGAGGCTGGTTGGATCTTTTTGTTGTAGCTGGTGGGGTAGGTAACAGGTCTTATTTACATTTTAGCATTATTGGCTAAAGAATAATTAATTGGTTAGAGGATATGCAGTGGGCCATAGCAGTCTGCAAAGACTAATAAATTAATTGGGTTATTTCTATCCATTCCAGTTTAGTTCTTTTCCTTGGCAATGAGTGAACTGTTCATCTCAGCCTTTAAAAGTTTCAGAGCAGGGCTGTTCATTCAACTTTCTGAATGGCTGAATAGAACAATAAGATTGTGTAACTACTGGGACACGTAAGTACCTTCGTCGGGGGATAATGTAAGCTATAGAAAGCCCTTTTCATTTTTTAGCAAGGGCCCATTATTCCTATGTATCTCTCTTCTATGCTTTATGAAAAGGTTTGTACAGTAAATAATGACTGACTATGTAGTAGTTCTTTCTTCTTTTGCCAGGCTCTTTTTAGCTTTGGCAGCAATTTTGTTTTCCCTGTCATCATCTAATGTCTATTTATTTTACATTGCTACAAAGCCAGTGAAATTCTCTTATAAATCCCAGGTCATGAAGATGAAGCAGCAACTCGATTCCTTTTATGAAATGTCTTCAGTGTCCTCTGCTTTTTCTAATTAGGTTCAAAGTGGTCAGTGGCTTGAAAAGCCTCCGGGCAGGAATCAAATCTGTTTGAACAATGCATTCCTAAAAGTCATGCACATTAGATCCTTAGATTTAATTACAGAACAGGTATCAAAACTCAGATCCTCTCTGGATGCATTTAAGGTTGTCACTAAAAGGTTTTCCTGTTTCTATCCAGCAATTTCTCTTCTCCCTGTGGCTCTCTCTCCTGAGTGCACATGCTCTAGGCATTAGGCATTCTGAACCTGAGGTTATTATACACCATGGTTCTCCAGGCTTCAGTTTTCTTTTGTCAGCACGGCCACAGCATGAAGGTGAGAACAAGAAGCTCTGAAACTTAAGGGAAAATGATAAAAGAAAAAAACATGCAGAAGAAAAGAGAGGCTTTTAAACTGCTCCCTCAACTCAATTTCTCTCCCCAGCTGCAGGCGTGTTCTGAAGATGGATGGGTGTAGGTACAGCTGGTACAAGAGAGCAGCTGTGTTTTCCATCTGGGTACCATTTAGTAGTAGATGGGCTTTTTAGGCCAAAGTCTCTGCCAATTGTTGTGGTTAGAGAGGGAAAGTGAGAGGCCCTGCTGTATTTTCTTCCACCTCACATGCTATTGTTCCAACCCCTTGCCTCTCCCAGTGTTGGCGCGTTATCAAAGAGAAGGGAATTATTTGAGTGCGGAGTGAGAGAATGAGGGAGTTAGCTGACGAGAGCTGTTGGAGTGCAGACACAAAGCATCTCATGGTACACAGTAACTCTTAGATGTATCCAACATGTACTTTTCATATCATCTGTCATTTCCCTCCTTCCAACCTGTAGGACTGTCAGGAAGGATAGTGCTCTTCTGAAGGGTGATGTAACCGTTATGTCAGCATGGGCCTAAAACCACAGGTTGAAGTATGAAAAATTCAGGACATTAGCTAACGCTCATTTTTGGGTGTGCTAGACACCTGGTTACTTTTTTACCTCTAGGACAGAGTTGACAGGTATCTATGTGTGATGTCAGGACAACTACCTCAACCGATAGGGTTCTTCCAGACAAAAAATTGTTTTCATGTATTTTGTACCTAAAAAGATTTTAAATAGGCTATTTGTTAAAAATGTTTTAAAAACCCAGTCTGCTAATTTTTAAACCAAAAATTTGTGCTTTTTAACTAGCTGTATGACTACGGCAGGGGCATTGATTGAATTCAGTTATTGTTTTGGAGCAAATCTGCTCTCAACACTTTGTTGAGTATGTATCTATATCTCTTCAATCTGTGCGTTGGGCATTACAAGAGTTAGGCTATTCTATGTTCTTCAGTGATTTTTCATTAACTGAATATGTTTCTTTTAAAAGAGACAGCACTGATGGTGTGCTCAAGGGCCTAGTTCTTCATGTTCTTTGGATTTGAGACTGGAGGTGTTTCACAAGCAATCCTAAGGATTAGCAAATCTGATTGAAGGAGAGATTGCAGTATCTCTTCTGGCAAGCCAAGCTCCTTTGTCCTGGCCAACATGGACATTTTCCACCGTTGACCCAAATTCTCAGCTTTCCTAATGTATTTGGGGTCAATATTTCTGTTCCTAAGTAAAAACTATTCTTAAGGGCACGGTTGATTTTATTTTTCCTTTTAGCATATTGCCCTTTTACCTGCAAAGATCCAGAAAAAATTTTAAAAAGTGTCAGTAAATATGATGAATGTCTACTTATTCTTACTTTGAGTTTTGAAAAGAAGAATTCCTGGAAGGGGGCCTGCATGAGGGCTGTGTGGTGATGGTGGTGGGATGAAGGGGGGTGCAGCAGATATCTAAACAGACCATCTGGAAACTTGTGCCCATTAGAGAGAAAATGCAAGCTATGTATGTAATTGTACATTTTTAAAGTAGCCACACTAAAAAACATAAAAAGAAATGGGTATAATTAATTTCAATAATATATGTTATTTAACTTACATTAGTCTATGCAAAATAATATCATTTGGACATGTAGCCATTAGCTAAGTTAGGTTCCTCTGTTGGACAGTATATATCTGTAGTAAATAGGTAGAGAGGGAATTGGGCTTTATTGCGTTTCCAGGTGCAAAGAGTTGTGGCAGCAATTACTATATGTTATGTTTAGCTGTCATAATCACCTTGTGATGTACCTATTTGTTTTATAGGAGAAAAAGGTATCCATAAAATTTGTTGTCCACACTAGGACTATCAGGAAGGATGGTCCTTTTTGTTTTTCTTTTATAGTGATAGGAAAGTTTTTATTAATTACCAAGGGACAATATGGTATATTGTACTGGTATACTTGTACTGTCCCAGGAAAAACTCTGATGAATGGTCACCCTAAATAGGGAAATAGGATAGAGTAAGTTAGCTAATATGCCTAAGATTATAGAGCTAATGAATAATGTCATAAGCTAAGATTTAAAGCCAGATCTGTTTGCCTCAATGGCTCATGCTTAGAATGTGCTTCCAGTATTCCTTCTAGAATCCTCCCTTGATAGTTTGGTTAACCATTCTAACTTGTAAGTATTGGTCTCAGAATCTGTTGGCAGCACAGTTTTCCATTAACAGAAAAAGTCTCAGAGCTGGCCTCTTTCTTAGAAAGGCCCTTCCGAGGAAGCATAGCTTGTGTGGAGGTTGCCTATTTACCTGCCATTAGTAGCAGACATGGGACACCAGCTTGGATACCCTGACTGTGTTTATTTGGTGGCAGGTGGGGGCTGCAGGCCTCCGGCAGTTTTTACTTTATGCTCTGGTTCACTAAGTTGCTTTTCCTGTTGGGAAACATATCACTGGAATCTTTTCATATACCCTTAAGAGGGCTAAAAGTGAATATATGAAATAAAAACATTGTGCCCTGCTCTGGTAAAACTATTTCTCTATTCACAACACTTTTGACACCAATTTGTGCATTTTTCCATATTGAGCAATTCGCTGACTCTCTGGACACCAACTCGGTGTCTAACAACTCAATTCTATTCTAATACTAAGTCTGTGGGTTTAGTGCAGACTCCACAGATTAAGGGGTTTGGTCCCACAAGACTGCCCCTACTTGAGAAGTCAATTGCAACTCTGGGCCCCCTATCGTTCTGACTGACCTTGAGTGAATCAGGGGTTTCTATGACCCCAAACTCAGTTTGATAATTTGCTAAAATGGTGTCTAAAACTGAGGGGAACATTTACATACGTTTATCAGGTTATCATAAAAGATGTTACACAGGAAGACAGGTGAACAACCAGATGAAAGCGTGCTGAAGCTGAGGTCCCAGAGTCTTGAGTGCAGGAGTTTTTGGATCCCCAGAAAAATGCAACTTTCTTTGTCTCCAAGATAAGCAAGTGGATTTTCTGTCTTCAGTCAGTGTTTCTCCATTTGCTGGGCAATTCTGAGATGACCTTTCTGTCAGCAATGCATTCATTGCTGTCTTTAAGTGATAGCCAGAGCTAATGAAGGCTGCAGAAAATCAAGTTACAGCAGGGGAAAGATATGGGATTATTAGTGTCAGCCAGCATTTATTGAGTGATTACTATGTGCCACATGCTGTTTTAACTACTATATGTCTATTAACTCATTTAATCCCAACTAGAAGTCTATGGGATGGGAGCTATAATTATTCTCATTTTGTAGAAAAAGAAAGTTGCTTTGAGTGATCAAGCAACTTGTTCAATGTAACACTGCTAATGTTATTTACAGAGTTATTCAGTGCCAGAGCTGAGTCCCAAACCCAGGGCTAGATGATTACAAAGCACTCATAGGACATTACATAAAAATCAAACCCCTCTCCATTACCAAGACATTACTTGGAAATATTAACATTGTATGTTTGCCTTATTGTCCCATTAAATCTCCATTGTCCTGTGATTCCCTGAGGAATATATTTTTACCAAATTGAATGAGAAAAGTAATTTTTTTTTTTTTGTAAAGGGACAAGTTCGTAGGTGTGTGTTTATATAAACATTTTGGACACTGATAGACACTTTTAA
Organism: Arctocebus calabarensis; assembly: GCA_963573935.1. Classification (NCBI taxonomy): domain Eukaryota; kingdom Metazoa; phylum Chordata; class Mammalia; order Primates; family Lorisidae; genus Arctocebus; species Arctocebus calabarensis. The sequence goes on along the minus strand of CAUYON010067164.1, from coordinate 17,425 downwards.
GTTAAGGGACAGCCCGACTAGCTTCTCAGTATGTCTGGCAACCGAACTGAGGATAAAGATTCCTAGCTCTCTCTGTCTACTTCTCAGTTATGCCCATATTAGAAAATTTTAGAGGTTGATGACCAGTGCCATTTTTTCTCATTTACATTTTTCTTGTCAATAGTGTAGATCATCTTAATTGTATGACCCATGAAACTCAATAAAGCTGTTTTCAGCTGGAATTAAAAAAATGTGGTTCAACATTTAAAAATTTTTTTTTCTTGAGTTGACTTTTATGATGCAGGGTTATGCCCAGGTGAAGCCGAACATCTGAGCGGCTTCTCTCTTCCTGTCCTGGAATAGTACCTGATTGGACCCTCTGAAGCGCAAAGGAGAGATTTGAGTAGAATGTTATAAAACAGGTTTGTTGTTTATATTGGACACATTTCAGAACAGCCTGTAACTTTAATAGGAGTGGTTTGATATCAAGTTTTATCTCTTAATTGCCATTAAAAAATTGGTCTTTCCTTACAGCTGAAACAGCCAAGATCCTATCTGTTCGCTGTGTTAATTGTTGATAATTAGCATAAGACACACGATGGCAGACCCTGACCAAACTCACATATTGTCCCCAGATAGAAGTCCATAAAAGTAGAAGATTAGATTCATTGACAAGCGGCAGCTGGCAGGGTGTCTCCAAGTTATGCTCCTGAGTAGCACAAGGTGGGTCTGCAAAATGTTCTTGCCCCGGAACCCCTGGAAAATAAATGTATGTATGATCTATGTACAAATGACTTAATATAAAAAAAAAGGAAATAAATGAAATAGTGTTCTGCATATTCAGTCTTTGTAGCAACCCTAGGGCTGGGGAAAAAAATAAAATAAAAATTGCGTTTATAGGCCTGGAAAAAATAAGAGAGGATTATCTCCTTCATAAAAGCTACTTCTAAACCTGAAATTGTATTTCTTCCAAACTAATATTTAGTTTATCTTTGATCATTATAAAATATTTTTTTTATTTCTTTCTTTTTAAAATCTGAGTTGAGAATGTAGTTGGCAGCCTTTTCTATTGGAGCTTAAATAGATGTATTTATTGAAAAATACTCAAAAGTAAAAATTCTAGAGTGCTTCCCTATACACTCATCTGAACCCACCAAGATGCCTGCGTGCAGCTGTCTGTATAGAATTATGGGCAGAGTAGGGTAACCAGCTCTGGCTTCAGTCTCAACTTTCCATGGCTCTAAGTGCCAAAGATGTTTGCTTACTCGGATTTTCACTGGAATCGCAGTTTTTTGTTTTTTTTTTTTGTCTTTTTGAGTGATGCCAAGTTATGAGGAGATGATTGGGAAACTTTAGGGGTAGGGGACTGAGAAAAGGCTGCAGGGGGTAGGAAGTGAATTGCAGGGGAGGGTGGCCACAGGTCCTTAAGACTTTCGGGCCCACAGAGAGATGGTCTTCTCAGTGGGACTGTTGGAGACCTCAGCAGTGAAAGTTGCCTTTCACAGTATGGACACAGTGTGTAATCAATGATGACAGAGAATAATTTCAGCAGTGGAAAGTTACTTTTAGAGTTAGCTGAGATCCTGGTGGGCTCTCATAAATATGGCAACAACTCTTTCAGGAAACTGAAACAGGGATGGATAATATCTCGCTTTCCTGTTATTCTCACAGATTCTCATGCCAAATCTTTCAGAGGCATTATCCTAAATTAGAATTCTGGAGCAGGAAGCTTGGTGATCCATCTTATTATTAGTAGTAACAATACTAATAAATAAATTACTAATGATAATAAAGCAATCACTAAACATTTAAAATTTTAAAGTTTACAGAGAATTTTCTCATTCATTATCTCATCTGAGATAATGGCCCTGTGCCGTAATACTGTTGCCCCCGAGAGAGGACTATTGTGGTACTTATACTCAGATCAAAGGAGAGGTTTCCCCAGCCCCTGGGAGTGGTGGTAAAGTGAATCTCCAAGGGCATGAGGCTGGCCACCCTGGAGAACACAGAAGGGAGGGTGAGGGAATCAAAGGAGAACAGTGGATCTGATACCATTATGTGAAAGAGCTTGCTTTCTTTACCATATATTTTTAACCAAACATTTGAGACCTGGGGGAGCAGGGAGGTGGTTGGATGATCACACGCTCTTTGAATGCTGTATTGTGCTTGAAACATAAAGCTGCTTCATAAAAAGTTTGTATTGTGAAATGTCAGGTTTTTGGCCTGTACTGTGTTTGTCAAATGAGATTATGTAAGCTGAGCTTTCCAGTGTGGTCTCCCCTTGTCTGGCTTTAGAGAAAAGATTCCTAGAAGAAGGCCCAAGCCATCTGAAGCCAGGTAGCGCTGAGTTTCCAAAGTGGTGAAAAACCACCCAAATAGGAAACATTTGGAAGGAGAAATTACTGAATCCTAGAAAACATAACCAATGTATGTGGCAAATTCTGTTTTTGAATCATGAGGAAGAGGGAGAGGAATTGAGCGTTAAGTCAGCAGTGAGTCTATGTGGGGAATAGTCATACCATTTATACATCCTGCAGATGGAGGATCAATTGATCAACTGCTTTCTTCTTTCTAACCATCTCCTCTCTCTGAGCCCCCAAAGATATTTCCCTGTTTGTTGAACAAATATGTCTTCTAGGCAAACAATTGTGGTGGATTATCAAATAGAATAAATGACATAAAAGCCCAAAGCGAAAGTCAGGTAGTTGTCAGGTAGTGATTTGGGGAGCAAACATATGCTGGCTTCCTTGTGTTGAGTTTAATGCAAATAGGATTATAGGAAAGTGAGAAATGTCACAGACAGGCTTTTGCAAGAGACTGCAGCCTGAATTTCTTCCCCTGCCAGGTAAAACCAGAATCCCAGTTACTTTGGTTTACTGGTTTCCGGAGCTACAAATTAATTCCCTGCATTAATTCTATCAGTCAAAATGGTCTGGGAACAAAGTAAAAGAGTGAGCTGCAAGAGATACTGCTCTTGAATTGTGTTGACTCCTGTTGTATTAACTGTGTCCTCAAATCTGATTCTGTCTGTAGTCTGAGTTTCTCAGGTGCTAACCACGCTGCTAATTCTCCTGTGTTTATCTTCACCCTTTAGGTTCACTGGCTGGCAGGTGGGGCAGGGCTTCTTCTGGGTCCTCATTCCCGTGATATCCTGTCAGGCCATCCTACTGTCTCAGCCACTGACTTAGCATTAGTCTCCCACCAGGGCCAGTCCATCTGCCTTTGTGGAAATGGAAACTCTGATATTCCAAATCCAGGAAGAATCTCTGTAATGAGAAAGGCAGGAAAAAAGAAAGCAGCTCTCAATTTCCAGGTGACAGGTAAAGAAGAAATTTAGAATAGAAAACACCCCCTCTTCAGTTGCAGTTATTCAGTTTGTTTATAGCTTGAATAATAATAAACAAGGACTAGTTGTTTAGCTATGATGATAGGAGTATATTTTGTTCTTTGGGACATTTAGTACAGACAGAGTTTGAGCCCATGTAATAGAGGTAGAAGAGAGACATAACATTCAGTTAAAAAACAAAACAAAACAGGCATGAAGATAGGTAAATATAAAAGCCACACTACTGAACGAACAAGAAAGGTGGATTCAGGTGAGTGTGATGGTTTGAAGGAAGATCAGGAAGAATGCAGCAATGCTCCCCAGCAGACAGCCAACTTGAGAAGTGTTTTAAAAGGAGTGGTGCGATTTGGCAAAGATGGGGCCTTGTGAACAATCTAAAAATCAATTCCACATTCTCAGTGCCTTTTACAGGGTGTTTGCACCAACAGTGGCATGGTGTATTTATTTTCAGGCAAAATTCAATTTCAAAGCAAGAATAATTGAAAACATCATTTTGAATGATGTGGTTCTAGAAATGGAAAAAAAAATGTTGACAAGCCTTCTGAGCTCTCACCACTCTTGCCTACTTTACTGCAAGAGTAACTTACAAAGACTAAAATTTATTTTATTATCTGGACACTTTATAATTCCTTTAAACAGTGTGCATATGAGCCACACTAAGCCCTGGTTACCTTCGAGTTCTAGTCCAGTAGGATGATCAACCAGTAAGTGCCTAGATTCTGTCCTCTAATGCTTACAGTTACATTGCAGCAAGATGAGGACTCCCTCCATTAAGAAATTGTCTATAATGCGCTTATTAAAAATCTATATCAAAAATCCTTGTCATTCAAGACATCAGAAGACACAGAACTACTGCTTTGCTCTAATCTTAGGTCTTTCTTTTTGGCCTAGACCACTCTTTTATCAGTGAGGAAACAAAAATCTCTGGGTAATGTTTGCCTTAATGAATCTAGGACATAAATTGTCTACCTGTATTAATAATTTTTTTCCTCCTACTTCTCAGACAGCTTTGGAAAGCTCCTGATGTCTTCACCTAAATTCTCCTCTATCAGAATTAGAAGTGAAGAACTCACAGTCTTGAAATCATAAGTTGGTTATGTTATAGACCTTGGATTCAACATGACCCCTCTTTTGCTCCCAGCTTAGATCTGGCCAATTAAACCCTGCTTGTTCCACCTTATTGCTGGCTCTTAAATCCATCCCTCTTTTTGTCTTCACTGATGTCGCCTTTATCTTTCCATAGGTAGATCACTCAAATTATGTTCAAGTTGGATTGTTTTCATCTTTCCAATCCATTCTCCACAATGTTGCCCAAATTAATGGTTTAAAAGCCATCTATGACTCCTCTTCCCCTTCAGGATAAATATTAAGCTCTTCAGGAAAGCATATAAAATCCTTCAGGGTCTGCTCTTTCCCTAACTCTGAGTTTTAGGTTTTTTTTTTTTTTTATAAACTGGGTCTCTCTCTGTTGCCCAGGCTGGTATTGAACTTCTGGCCTCAAGCAATGCTCCCACAGCCTTCCAAGTAGCTGGGGCTAGAGTGGTGAGCCATTATGCCTGGTTCTTGTTCTATTTGATAAAACCAGATGGCACTAATGTGCTTGTCCCCTAAATTCCTCATGTTTTCAAGCCTCTGAGTTTTTAATCCAACTGTTTCCCATGAAATGTCTCTTTCCCTGTCCCTGCCCATCAATGTGCTTAATGATCCCCCTAATTGTCCTTTAGTAATCAACACAAGCCCATTTTCCTTGGGGACACTATCCTGTACCTTCCTGTGACAAGCAGGGGCTCCAGCTCTCTGCCTTTGTGCTCACTCAACAGCCGGCCTACCATCTGCTATGGTATTTTCACACTGTCTGGTAATCATTCATCTCTTGTCTCTGTCTTCTAGGGCATTTTATCTGGCTTAAAAAGAGGACATGGGTTTCGTTTGCATTCTCATCCATAACGCCTAGCATTTGGCACAGTAACTGTATACAGTGTGGATAAGTAGATCATTTGCAGGATGAGGCTGTGCCAATTTCCAGGAAATGGAGTTTTCTCCATGTGTATACCTTCTGTTGGACACACCTCTGGAGACAGGTCCCAGGAGCAGATGCTCTCACCACCCCACCCTGATTTGAAAGGCTGGGCCTAGAGTTTAGGGACCTTCCTTAAGTTCACAAAGAGCCTTGGACTTCCATAGATCTCAAAAATTTTACTTAGTATTACCAATTCCTTGATTGATGCTTTACAGTTTCAAAATATTTTCATGAATACTATTTCTTTTTAATCCTCATTTCAAACACATGAAAGCATTTGAGCAGATAAGTTTGTAGTCCATACGTTAGGGATGATGAAGCTGAGGCTCAGGTGAGTTATGTGACCTGCTTGAGGTCACACAGCTGGTGAATGAGGACATACAGACACTCAGCTGGAGCTGCGTATTAGTGTTCCACTGCTGTGTAACAAATTGTGCAAACGGAGTGGCTTGAAACAAAATATGTTTATTATCTTGTCATTTCCTTGGGTCAGGAGTCCACATACGGTTTCACTGGATCCTGTGCTCAGGGTCTCAGAAGGTTGCAGTTAAGGTTCCCAGAGCATTTTCTTATTCACTATCTCCTGTGAGATAATGGTCATAAGTTATAATACACACACTGCTGCCCCAGAGAGGATGTCCTGTTGAGATGTTTCTAGGCACAGAAAAGTTAAAATGTCTTTTGTTCTTACTTGGGCCTCAGAGTTCTCTTCTAAGTCCTTCCTTTTTGTTGGCAGAATTCAGTTGTTGTGGTTATAGGACACAACGTCCTGTTTTTGGCTTGCAGTTGGCCCTGGGTTATTCTCAGCGACCAGTGGCCACCTTCAGGTCCTAAATTATGACCTTCTCACAACATGGCATCTTATTCCTTCAAAGGTAGCAGGAGCATCTCTGTTACAGTGCAGTTCTGCAGAATGTGACCTATTCAATGGAACAACTATCTTATCATATTCACAGGTCCAGTCCATTCTCAAGAGAAGGACATTAAATAGGACAAGTAGACTTGGGCCCATTTTAGAATTCTGTTGGCCTGATATCATCATTACATTAGAATGCCGAGACTCCAAGGACCTGCTGCTATCTTAGTCATGGGAAGTGACACTGAAAAGTTGTCATCTGCTCTGTGGTTTCATTTTGTGTAATTTCTTGCGATAAGGGGAACTATTACTGTGTTTCCTGTGGGTAGACTTTATTCTATGTCATCATTATTCACTGGAATTCATGACCTGAGAAAGAGAGGAACTTGGAGACATTTTAACTTTTCTGTGCTTAGAAACCCACAACTGGACATCCCAGACAGGCCCTAATGGCTAATGTTCGGGAACACTGAGGTTTGGAATCCCACCTTTCCAGTTTTCCTTGTAAAGACTTTAGCTAAGGAAATTCAGGTGGTCATGGCAAGACAAACCCTGGATTAGAGATCTTTGCTGCGTGGTCAATTAAATGTGCTTATTTCAAATTAGACCATGTCATCCAATGAGTCGGAGTCAAGACCAGAGCCCTCTAAGTTTTAAAGTTTTCCAGTTCTTTGGCTTTGTGTACAGGATAGTAGGCAGTTGGACATTTACCCATTTGCCTTTGGTCAATTTGAGCTTTCGTTATTTTTGTGAATAAAGAGAATCTATTGTTTGCTTTTGAGAGGTTACATTTAGAGAATTTTATTCCATGTATGTTGCTGTTTTTGTTCTGGCACAGTGAGGAAAAAGAGCAATAATGTGGGCCTTGAGGGGTGCTCACCTTAATCCAGGCATATAGATCTATAAATACGGAATATGGTGATAACTCCTTCTTTTTCTGGAGTTCAACTCAGTCATCTTTGCTCACAAAAAGCCAACGCAGCTATTGTTTAATTTCTTTCCTTAGGAAACTCACCAAATGTTTTGGCCTTAAATTCTCTGTTCCTTTAAGCCAGCTGGCAAACACCACGAGCTGCAAACAAACACTAAGTCAGTAAATAAGTCACCAAAAAAATTATGCACAAAGCCTCTCTAACCCACTTCTTTCTATTTGCCCCTTTTATTTCACCAAATTGGGTTTTATTTGCTATCTTAGAAAAACAGAGCTTGTGAGCACTTACTTTTGTTTTGACTCCTTCTATGGTCACGCATGTGAGGTCTTGCTTCTAGATGCTGATGTCAATATCCACACGCGTGAGCAATCAGTATCTGCATAGTGACCAAGTGCAGTGTCGTAGACTCTGCAGTATAATGTGGGTCACATTGTGCAATGATGAGAATTTGGGATCAGGATCCTTTTGGTCTCCTGTGGTTATCTATCAAGTCAGTATCTGCTAAGAAATGGTTTCTTGAGATAATCGATAGTAATTGTAAATAAGACAAATACCTAGCATTTATTGATCACTCACTATAATCTATCCAGCAGTTTTCTCACATTTCATTTAACCCTCATGCCCTCTATGGACAAGGGACTATCATTTCCCTTATTTTATGTCAGAAGTTTGTGTTTATATTACTTGTTAAGTATGCATATATAGTTAAAAAGCCAAATCCATCTTTGGGTGGCAATATTTATAAACATTCTTATCCATTCATTCTAGAAGGTCTTTGAAGGTTTTACAAGTTACAGTGTTCACTGTGAGATACAGAATTACTTCCATGGTTGCTTGGAACACCCACTGATGAATCCACTGTTAATCCTTCTGTATGTTAATCAGTAGGTTTGATCCTTCCCCAGCCTGTTTAATGTTTCCCTGTTCTCAACCAACCATCAGAGGGGTTTTCATAGCTCTCTGTGTGGAGCCTTGGAAGGGGTTCAGAGGTCTCTGGTCCAGCATTTCTCTGGCAAATTCCTAATAGGAATATGAATAGATGATCATCCAACTTCCCTTGAAATAATGAGAGCACAGAACTCTATTTCATTAGAAAGTCCTTCTTAGTCTTAATGTGAGGTTTTCTTTTTATGTACCAGTTATAAACATGTAAAAGAATGCCATAATTCTTGACCTGAACTTTTGCTCTTCTGTTACTAAATACATCATTTATTTTCTTAATATTTTGAGACAGAGTCTTACTCTGTTGCTCAGGCTAGAGTGTGATGGTCAGCCTAGCTCACAGCAACCTCAAATTCCTGGGTTCAACCAATTCTCCTGTACCAGGCCTCCTGAGTAGCTGTAACTATAGGCATCTCCCACAATGCCCAGCTCATTTTTTTCTATTTTTAATAGAGATAGGGTTTTGCTCTTTCTCAGGCTGGTCTCAAACTCCTGAGCTCACATGATCCTCCTGCCTTGACCTCCCAGAGTGCTAGGATTACAGGTATGAGTCACCATGCCTGAGCAAATCTTTTATTTCTAATGATAGACACCATTCCACCTGATCTCTACTATGCCACATGTTTGATTTCAGTTGTGTAAATTTGTCTTGCCTACTAAGAAAACATCTCGAAGTTGAAGTTCATATGGCTTGTCAGTGAAAGCAGTGTTTATATGAAGGCGAGCACATTGCATCACATACGTTCCCTTTAAGAAAATTTAGAGTGAAATTATTTTCACTGTTTATCTTTGGCCTTTTATAGTAAGTTAATGAGTTCTGCCTTTAAGCTGAGGGTGGAAACAAAGGGTAGAGTGTGTGTGGAGTGAACGGCTGGGAGGGTGGACAAGATGGGAGGGGAGATTAGTGCCCAAGAGGTGAAGTGCTCAAAGTGGAATGGTTTCTGTGGCATGGAAGCCCACTAAATCCAAAAATTCTAACAAATGACTATTTCCCAGTGTGGGAGTGATGACAAAAGGATTGCTTCAAAAAATGAATGAACAAGGAAGTGCTAAGAGCATATTGCTCCTTCATGGGGTGAGCTCATTCAACTAGATTTGTGTTGTGTAATGATTTGGTGAATTCAGGGAGATGAAACCTTATGAATTTCTTTAGGAGTTTCCCAAAGGTCATGTTCAGACATATGTTATAGCTGGAAATGCCACACAGCAGTCATACACAGTCATGCAAGCAAATGGTTGTTAACATATACATTGTGCTACCTCTTGCCAGCCTATTCTAGTTATGAGGAACTCATATTTCACAAGTGTTTAGCACACTACCAAGAGTGTGTATGTGTGTGTGTGGTGAAGTGGAGGAAGAAGGGCCATGGGTGCACATGAGATGATGGAGGAGTGTAATGTCTACATCCTTCCTACATCAGGAAGGAAGTTTAGTGTGGATAAGAATGGGTTAGGAAATAGATCTGGATTTTAGGTTCAGCTTTTCTATCGATCAGGTGAGAGATCTTTGAAAAATTCCTTTACTTCTCTGAGTCATAATTTCTCCATTTTATAAAATGTGGGAATTTTGTGTGGCGTCTATGGTTCAAAGGAGTAGGGCACCAGCCCCGTATACCAGAGGTAGTGGGTTCAAACCCAGTCCCAGCCAAAAACTGAAAAAAAAAAAGAAAAAAAGAAAAAAGTAGGCGGTTCAACCCTGAAGTTTTCTGAGGTTTTTTCCAGTGCTGACAAGTTAGAGATAAATTTTACCCTGAATGGCCACAAGGTCTTGGAAGTTTTGATAATTCCTACAACTCATCCCTGCCACCAAATCCAGGGTATTTAACAGAGCCTGAATCTAGAAAACTGTTAGCTCTTAACAATTCCTTAACTTTCAGTGCTCAGAACTTTTTTTTTTTAAGACAGAGTCTCACTTTGCCAGCCTTGATAGAGTTCTGTGGCACCATAGCTCACAGCAACCTCAAACTCTTGGGCTCAAGTGATCCTTTTGCCTCAGCCTCCCATGTAGCTGGGTCTATAGCTACCCGCCACAATGCCTGGGTGTTTTTTCTTTTTTTTTTAGATGAAGTATCACTGTTGCTCAGGCTGGTCTTGACCTCCTGAATAGAATCACTTGGTCTCCCAGAGTGCTAGAATTACAGACATGAGCTGCTGCACTCGGCCCCCAGAAGTTTCTTATTTCCCATGTCCCTTACTTTTTCTGTCATTCAATCTTCCCCCTCATTTCTTCTTGTTACTTCCAAGTTCTGTTTCCCTGTCTTCCTTTTTCTATGGTCTTGACTATCTGAGACAATGGGGTCAGTAGATATTCCTTGGCATTCTTTGCATGATCAAAGTTATTAGGATAGAATTCATCAGAAAACTCATAAACGTCTCTGCTTCACTTTGACTGAGGTTCATATATTTCTAACCTTAGTGCCTCCCTTTCCCCCTTTTGGTAAGTATTTATAGAGGCATAAGTCAGTGAGAAGCAACTGTGCTCTACCTTTTTGAACATAAAATTATTATATTAGTAGAAGAAAAAACATAAAAGCATATCCAAGAGTAGCAAGGCTTCCAAGAGTGAAATCATCCTCCCACCAAACAAAGCCAGTTGGGTGTGTCTGTGGTCACAGCACTTGTGCCTATTAGTTTTTTCAGTTCATGTGTGGGTGAAAGCTGTGCAGGCTTTTTACTACAGTTATTTATATATATTTTAAAATCCATCAAAATTTCACTGAGCTAGTAAACCCGAGGCAGACATACTGTAGGATTTGTGAGGTAATGAATAGCACCCTTTGAGAACTCCATCCTGTTTTGCAGGCAGCCAGTAGTGGTCAAAAGTTGTCTAGCCCTCCTGGATGAGGATAGCAACTTCAATAGACTGAATCTTGCTTTGAGGAAGAACAAAGAAGCTCAGTGGATGATTAATGTTCAGTCCTAGCAAGGAGAGAACTCCAGCCCAAATGCATTATTTTTCTTGCTTGATGCACTGAAATAAAAAGGACAGAAAAATCCTTTTGTTTGATAATAGAATTGCCTTGAGTATACCCGAATCTCAAGCCCCCAAGGAATCTTAAGAGTTCAAGAAAGAAAATTACGAACTCTGGAGTTTTAGTAATTCTATTCATCAGACAAAGATTGTCTGATTCTTAATCATCTCTTAAGGACTAATATATTATAATGGCATAGAAATCCTTCAGGGTAAAGAGGAGCAGATCCTATAATACTTTTTAGTTGCTGGTTGTATTAATAGAACTTTAAAACTTGGGCTTAGATTTGTCTGGTGCTGGGGAATTCAGAGCTTCTTCACAAAGTGTCAATATGCTGTCATGTATTTTTGATTAGTCGTTTGATGCCCAGATAGTATCTTTTTGGCATGGCTTCAAGTTGCTTGAGGGTAGGTACACTTATTCTTCTCTCAGTTTTAGCAGCTACTGATTTGGGCTCTCCCTTGGCATGGAAAGATGTAGTGTCAAGAAGTTGGGGTGTCGACCATGGTTAGGTTCCCAGATATCTGAAGGCACGGGCAAGCTGAGTTCCAGGGATGATCTGAAGAGATGGGAAACTTTCTTAGAATACGAAAGAACAGAACAACATAGAGACCTCTTAGATAAGTTACTTCTATTCTAGTGGACCCTGGATATTAAAAAACAAAAAGGAACAAGGAAAAAAAAAGGAAGAAAAAGAAATGAAAATAAAAGACAAAGAAAAAGAAAAGAAAAGAAAAGGAAACTCTTTAATCTTTGGAAAGCAGGTAATTCAAAGGTTTGTTTCTACCCTTCTATTTCCCTGAGAACTGGGGAACATGTTTTCTTTTTTAAAATATCCATCCCATTTTTTCACCCCTATTTCCTGCCATTTTCCAGTAGCACATGTCCCATGGACAAAGATAAACAAAACTTAGGGTTAAAAGTAGCTAGCTTTCTCTGTCAGAAAGGTCTGGGAAACAGACCTGAAGCTTATCTATAACCCACCTCTGCTTAGGAGTTGCCTGCAAACAACTTGAATCGTATTTGAAACGCAAAAACCTAAATATAGAATAGACACTAGGAACTTTTTTTTCTCTCCCCGAGAATAACAAATATTTGGAACACAATCCCAGGCCCAACTGTAAGCAGCACAGAAGCAATTAGATGCTTCCCTAGGAAAAAAGAGCTTATTGGAAAGGAATGGGCTCCATGGACCCCACTGACCTTCTCCTGTTCCCTGTGTTTCTTACATTCATGTGAATAGTGAGTGAATTTGAGACCACTATACACTAGGGTTTAGCTCTTTCTGCTTTTTATGTTCTTCATTTGCTACTTCCATATGGTAGAGTAATTGTCCAAAAACTTAGCCTATATTAACTGGCCATTCTGAGTGGGAAGGGAATGCCAGACATATAAAGCAGCCAATAAAAGCATCGCACACTGTGCGTAAACCCAACTCTTCTATATGGAGATAAGCAAATGGGATTACCTTCCTGCTGTCTACTTTAAAAGCAAGACTGATCTAATCATTGATGCTGGGCACAGAAATTAGTGCATGTGTGCCTGATAGCACAAGGACTGAGATCATTACCAATTTGGGTGTGAGCTGTTCTCTGTGGTTTCTCACCCAGTAAAGAGTAAAAACTGCCTAGATAGATGTTCTTTCTTAAGTGAGCTGGGTGTGGCCCAAAGGCTTCTGTGATTTAGCAGCTCCAGAACAAACAGGTGAGTTTTCCAGGATGCCAGGCCCCCACAGAAACTGTCTCTATAATGATGATAGTATCAGAGAAGACTAAAACAGTCAGCCTATCCTCAATGCACAGCCAAACTGCAGAGCTCTGCGGGCACAAATGGTCAGTCTTGTCATCCAGAAGCCTCTTCTATCAATACTAAATTAAATGTACTGATGTTTTTAGTTATATTGGTGCTCTAAAATGACAGGGCACTTATCTTTTCTATTGCTTCTCAGAAAATAAAAAATAGTGGACATTATCTATTGGCATACTTGTCAATTACCTCATAAAATAGTTTGCCCTGAAATTTTTATGCCATCATGCAAACAGAGAAAAGCTACAGGGGGCAGATGTAAACTTCATCATTCAGGAAGTTGGTTTTGTCATTTTCTTATTCAAATGCATTTAATTATTAGGACTTTTTTTTTTTTTTTTGGCTTTGTGACATTGGCTGAAGTTTAGGGCAGAACAAACTAGCTGAAGTCAGATTCTGTCCTCTTGAATCTTAAGTGACTTAGGATTTTTGTGCTATTTTATGAAGGGATTAACCTCTCCAAGGTTGGAATTTGCCTGCTTTGTATGAGCTAACCCTTCCAGAGGGTTTTCATAATTTACTGAACACCATTCTTGGAAACACAGATAGCTATGTGCTGACAAGCCACGCTGGCTGCTTCTGTTTTAAAAGAACAGAGATCAGAATGGCTGAATGACTTGTCCAAAGTCATAGAATAAATCTGCCTTTGAGATGATAAGAGAAACCAGGTTTTCTAAATTTTTGCTTTTATCAAATGCTGAACAGATTGGATTTAGCAGTAAGAAGTGGGATCAGACAGAGCAGATTACAAAGAGATGCCAGCAGGGTAGTGGGCTGGGCTTCAGATATGGAAAGTAACAAAACAGCTGAGTGGTAGGGTCCCTTGAGACTTTCTACAAAAGGACAACCAAGAATTGCTCTGAGGGCACCAGAAATCTTAAGTCAGAGGGCAAAGCTGTGCTGGGAACTTGAACTTGTCAGAATCAAGAGATGTGAACCAGTCACAGGTGGGCTTAATTTTCACTCCCTGGTGTTCGTGCTGATGTGGTTCACTTGTATTGACTCAATCAATCTTGTGGCAACCTGGATCCAGGGCCCTTTGAGAGTATCATGAAGATCTCTAACCAAATCCTACTGAAGTCAGCTTCCTTTGTGCTTTTGGATGAATACAGTTTTGGCTTACAAAGGTGGTTATAAAAGACACGTGATAAAAATTAGCTTACCAAACCTAAAGATGCTGATTGCAATTGGGTTAATGAGGCTTTTCTGCTTCCTAAATCTTGGCAGAAGCAAGTAAAGGGGAGCAAAAAATCTACTCTCATATTCTTTCCAACGTGTTTGTTACTGGGGCCATCATCTTGCTGGAAGTTCCCTTGCTTTGGCAAAAAATAAATGGATGGCATGTGAGGTCTTTTTGCATTCCTAAATAACTGAGAGTTAAGTGCTTTATTGTGATGTTATGTGTAATGGGAGCTTGTGAATTTGGCGGGTCTCTTTTACCCTTTGCTTTTCTCTAAATTCTACTTTGCCTATCTTCTCCAAATATTTAAGGTTCAGTTTGGGATCTTAAGTCTGGCCCTTAAAATAAGCTGGTTTCTCTTTTCCATAGTTCCAATAGGGTTGGAACTATTAATACTAGCACACTGAAGTTTCCTATGCGTTCAATTGAGATGACTCTGCAGCTGATAATGATCCAAGTTCAATCCAGGAGGAGTTGAAAGATATTTCAGACATCTATGGATGAGAAGTCAAGCCTCAAAGACAATATTATATATTTACTTATTTTAATTTTACAGTAAACACAAGGGTTCTAGAGCAGAGGTAGACTGATTATTTGCTTATATAGATTATCTTATTACCAGTTCTCCATGTTCCATCTCTCTTTTAGGATAACATGACAAAGACAGGTGTCACCTACACGTTTGGAGGGGAGGGATGGCCTAGTAATTATCAGTCTCAGAGTTTATGTAAGAGCAGCCACACAGCTCTTTTCTTCCTTTCTGAGAAAAGGAGAAAAACCTTTGTTCTCTAATATAAATAAATCTTCTCTGAGGAGAAAAGGGAAGGTCCCTGAGGTGCTACAACCCTTTGGAATGTGAATAAATGGCTGCAGGAGAGAGAAACTTGTAAATTTCTCCTAGGCAATTTTTTATCCTTTACTACCAAGTCTTGTTTGCCATTCACTCATTCTTTGATCCAGATTGTTCAGAAATTCCTGAACATGCAGAAACATGAAAATATTCACATTGTTTTCTGACACAGGAAATCAACAAGTTCCATAGAATTAAAGAGGCAAACAGAAATTCTCAAGGTGGAGTTAGGAGGAGTGAGATTAGTAGACTCTGATGCTAGGAGAACAGCTATTTTCTCTGTTGGATGTGGGTAGCTCTTGGCCAGGGGATATTAATAAGGTTGATGGCCTCTTGGGAAGTATCACCCCAGATGAGGCAGGTAAAGAGAAAATAGAATTACCTGGTAACTAATTCCAATAATGGCAGAGGTGTATGTAGTTAGTAGGCTCTGAGAGTTACAATTAAACAAAGAATTTATTATCACTGTATATGTTTTCCTGTTTAATCACATACCAACTCATTTTGTTTTGCTAATGAGAAAACTGAAGCCTACATTGATTAACAGCCTTCAGGAAAAATAATGATTGATACTACTAGAATTAGTATTCAAAATCAAGCCTGCCTGATTCTAAACTCCATGACTGTCACTTTCTACCAGTTGAGTCTACCTTGTGTGACACCTCTATTACCTGTGTAATCTTGTATAAGTCACTTAACCTATTGAGCCTTCGTTTTCTTGCCTGAAAAATAAAAACAAATAAAAGTCATAAACTGATCTGCTTTTGTTAGGTGCTGTTTACAAATTGGGCAATATATTTGCAAATACTGTATGAAGTAATGTTATACAAATTCTAGCTTATAAATTATTCAAATCTAGTAAAATATTATATTTTTAACATTTTGCAAGTTATTTATATTTTTTTACACTTATATTTAATGCTCCAGTGGGCATCTTAGTTCATATTGCTTTTTTCCACTTCCTGCTTAGTTATTTTCTTATATATAGACAAACTGAGATCCAGAGAGAGATTGTCTAAGATCCCACAATATGTAAATTTTCCCACATTATTTAAAACTATATCCTGACCAAGGGATTGGACATTGTTCTGTGTAGGAGTGGAGACTGGGAAAAGCTCCTTGAAAAATTCATCTGTGAGTTGGTGGCCTCAATTCAGTTGTTGCTCACAAACTGTCATGTCTAGGTAAATGGGTGAGATCAATTGTATTTCAAAACTGTAGTGGGTGGGTATTATTTAGAATCACATTGGAGTGAAGGAGGAAGGGAATTCCTGAGGGAAATGGAATGAACATGCTGATCTTTGTGTTGCAGTCTTAATAGCCTTGGCTCTGGAGGAAAAAAAATTAATTCATAAGTGATGCGGTTGAATGGACTGACTAGGAAGCCCCAAGGGAGGTGGGTGTGGAGCATGCAGGGAAGTGCTTTTCATAAATTAAAAGAGAGAATTTTTTGACACATGGTGGTTCCATTAAGCCCACCACTTAATTTGTTTCAGCTCACTTTTCTGGCACTTAATTGACTCCTCCTCCCCATCTCTAGGGGATAGAAAGGATTACAATTTCTCAAAATCACATGGACTCTATTCTGAGCCATTCATGAATGTAGGAAAAAAGAAGAATCTTGAGTGGCTCTACTGCTGGCTTTAAGGATAATGGAACCCAAAGAGTGTCCCAAGTTTTTAACTTGTCTTCAGCTATGGTCTGAAGTTAGGAGCCTGGGACATAGTATTATAAGGAATGAGTTCTTTTTTTGTTTGTGGAGACATTTTGCAGGAGCAGATGGCTTTGGGCAATGAAGAGTGCCTGATGGAGAGCTGCACACCTTCTCCACATAAAAACTCATAAACCACAGGGTGATGCCTATGGCTCAAAGGAGTAGGGAGCTAGCCCCATATACTAGAGGTGGTGGGTTCAAACCCAGCCGCAGCCAAAAAAAAAACCAAAACCAAAAAAACCCCCCACAAATCACAGTTTCATTTTTCTTTCTTTTTTTTTCTTTTCTTTTTTTCTTTCTTTCTTTCTTTCTTTCTTTCTTTCTTTCTTTCTTTCTTTCTTTCTTTCTTTCTTTCTTTCTTTCTATCTTTTCTTTCTTTCTTTCTCTTTCTTTCATCATAGCTATGTACATGAGTGCAATCATGGGATACAATGTGCTGGCTTCATATACAATCTGAAATATTTTCATCAAACTGTTTAAGACAGCCTTCAAGGCATTTTCTTAGTTATTGTATGAAGACATTTGTATTCTGCATCTAGTAAGTTTCATCTGTACACTTTTAAGCTGCACCGTAGGTGTAATCTCACCAATTACCCTCCTTCCAACCATCCTCCCTCCCATCCTGTGCCCCTTTCCCTATATTCTTGTGCTATAATTGGATTATAGCCTTCATATGAAAGCTATAAATTAGCTTCATAGTAGGGCTGAGTACATTGGATACTTTTCCTTCCATTCTTGAGATACTTTACTAAGAAGAATATGTTCCAGCTCCATCCATGTAAACATGAAAGAAGTAAGTCTCCATCTTTCTTTACGGCTGCATAATAT
>CAUYON010067160.1:0-17853 GCA_963573935.1 Arctocebus calabarensis | reverse complement strand
TGGGTTATACCCTTCATACGACAGCTATAAATTAGCTTCATAGTAGGGCTGAGTACATTGGATACTTTTTCTTCCATTCTTGAGATACTTTCCTAAGAAGAACATGCTCTAGCTCCATCCATGTAAACATGAAAGAGGCAAAGTCTCCATCTTTCTTTAAGGCTGTGTAATATTCCATGGTATACATGTACCACAATTTATTAATCCATTCGTGCATCAATGGGCACTTAGGTTTCTTTCATGACTTAGCAATTATGAATTGGGCTGCAATTAACATTCTGGTACAGATGTCTTTGTTATAATGTGATTTTTGGTCTTCTGGGTATATACCTAATAAAGGAATTATAGGATCAAATGGCAGATCAATTTTTAGACACTTGTTGGGCTTCTGTTTTTAAATTTTGAAGCACCTCTTTCCCTTTGTCTGTCATATCCCAGCAATCAGGCCAAGTCCTTGTGCAGGGGGACTCCCAGTCCACTGTGTTGCAGCTCAGTTCTTGGGTTGCAACAAATGGTCCTCACTCTGAGCCCTTCTCTCAAGTAATGGTAGCAGAGAGGAAGAGATTGAACCAGTCTCACAAAAGCCCTGGTCCAAAAGGGGATGAACGCCCATAATATCTCAGTAAGAGAAAACTGAAGCCATGAAGCAAACTCTGAAAACCCATGGTCAGACCTAGGGTTAGGGACAGACCCATGGTATTCCTTCCTTCTTTCATTATCCACATCTCTCACCTCACTGTTTCACTCACCTGATTGTAAAGATCAAGCCTGTGCTACTTCCTGTCTTTTGTGCTTTTCTCTACACCTAAAGGCGTGGTTCAGTAAAAGGGGAACCACCTCCTGTTTATCTAGTGGGTGAATTAAGAGTTACAGCAAGAAATAGAAGATGTATTTTCTCTTTCTAATTACCTTGTTTCATTTTCCACTGGGTCCCTTAATTCAAAAGGAATGAACTGAGGAGGTGTTAAAATATTTCTGCAGGCCAATGGCCCAGTCTACCCAAGGAGAGGTATGCCAGAGGATTAGCCTTGAACACACATAGGAAGATTTAATGTTGGGGCAGGCCCATGGGATATTTTTGTGTTGCCATTTTACTTTCACCCTCTTCTCCTTTTTCCCCTTTATTGCTAAATTTATTTTCCACCCTTTGTTATGGGGAATCCATTAATGAAAGAACAGAAACAACACTAGTGCAGTTGCAATGCCTACTTAAAGATGCAGGCTATGAAGTGTCAACTCACCAGCTAACTAAATTCTTGATCATTTTACTAACTCAGTGTCCCTGATACTCAAGATGAGGCAGTTTAACTTTAGAGGACTGGGAGCAAATAGGACATTGGTTGCACCAATCCCTGGGGCTCGTGACTGTCCCTAAATTAGTAATTTGGAGCCAATGCTGTTTAGCTATTCATCCCATAAAAGTCCCTTGAAAATTCCTTCAAGGGCAAACAGCTGGCTCAATCCCTCATATCTTCCCATTCTCCTTCCACAGGCACTTTTACTCCTGCCCCAGTGACTGAGGAATCTATCCTCCTGCTCCCCCTTTGAATTAATCCCATGACCTTCTATATCTGATACACACTTACCAACATAGCACTCCAAGTCATATGAAGGTGTTTACATAATTCACACCCATATGTAGTGTTCAAAAGATGCATAAGAGAAGAGGTGCAGAAGGACAGAGAGTGTGCCCAAGGCTTTCCTTTCATCTGAGATGCAGGGAGGGGACCCATCCACCAGCACCTCCCATATTCCTTATATAAAGAATGAAGAGCAAGTGTAAAGGATAATGGGATGCAAAGTAATTTTACTGAAAACTTTGTTCAGGCTAATTATAGATAGTTATGAAATGACCTCATAGGACTGGAAATCCCTAGTAAGCTCTGTATTGACCCCAGACTAGAATAGCATGTGTTATCAAGAATTCTATGATCAATGCTATACCACTTCACAACCCAATGGGCCAACTGGTGGACAATTCCTTATGACATGCTTATTGGTGAAGGAAATCGTTCCCATCCACAAAACTAAGCCACCTACTATATCCAGACCCCTTACCAAACTTCTTTTGCTCCTTTCAAATCCTGGGCTAAATCCCTGAGACTAATAAGTCAGTCTGCTCTTTTTCCACTATGCACCAAGGAGCTTCTGAACCCCATTAAGATTTCACTGATTGGTTAATGAAGCCAAAGTTTTCATCTTACAATTGGCTTTTGAAAATGCAAATAATGATTTTTAAAGTGTGTTAGCCCCTATAATGGGCCGAAGCCCACCTCTTAGGTTAGCAACAATGATCAAAAGTTGTCAGAATGTCAGGATAGTGAATTCCAAAGCTCAGGTTATGGCCTCAACTCAAGCTGAAGTCCTGCCTGCTGTTCTAAAAGCCCCAGACCCATGCTTTAATTGAAGGCAAGAAGGGCAATTTTGAAATGCTTGTCCCCTTAATAATAGCAATGACAACTCTCCAAACCAGTATAAAAATAAATGATCTAAATCTGGCAAATGATTTCATTGGGCCAGTTAGTGCTGCTCTAAATTTGATGCTGAGGGCAATCCTTTAAATGGGAAATGGGGCACAGATTCTGGTGTCCCTAAACACTCTCCTGAAGAACACCCTACAGCAATAACTCAATTGAAGAAGGGAGGTCTAATAAATCCATACCTACCCAGTGGAGTTGAGATTGTTGCAGGAGGAATAATATTTATGCATGAAATCATATCATCAATCAATGGGAAATTAAAGGGAAAGTTAAAAAGCCTAGAATCAATTAATCTTTGTGTTAAAAGTATGCCTAACTATATGTCTAATGACTCCCCCACACAGTTAGAGTTTGTATATCCTCTTTGGCTAATGGAAGACATCAATTTAGATCAGGTGGGAGAATTCAGAGAATTACCTACGTATTTCCATGAACCCCCACCTTAGGGTTTGTTAGGGGGTGTAGTAGACACAGAAATGCACTGGAGTCATAAACTTTAAGTAATTTCTGCTATAATTTGCCTGACAATGATAGTCATGTTAAAATTACTGTTTTTCTCCATAGCCCTCAAACTCTTTATAAAGGTGAACTTATTGGAGAAGTAGTACTTATGCCCTATGTTATAGAAATAGAAGATATCTTCTCTCCTGATATTGCCCTTAGAAAACACTGGCATATTTTGGGGGATTCAAAACTAAATTTAAAAAATCCTTTTTTGAGCGTAACAATTAACCAGAGACCTTTCACAAGACTTGTGTACTCTGGGGCTGATACTACTATTATACTAGCTAAAACTTGGCCTAAAGATTAGCAAACAATCACCTCCTTCACTGCCATCTTGGGTATGGAAGAAACAAAAAGCCCTAGACAAAGTTAACATATTCTCCAATGCCTAAGCTCAGATAACCAACCAGCCACTGCCTGTCTCTACATTTTATATTTGTCATTTTCTTTGTGGGGACATTACTTGCTTTCACAGTGGAATGTTCAAATCACTCCAGGACAGCCTTTTAATTAGTGGCCATTGAAACTGAACCACTCAGACTACAGTGGAAAACAGGTTCCCTGGTTTGGGTAGATCAATGACCATTTAAGGGGGACAGATTAATTCACACCCAGGAACTAGTCACAGAACAATTGCAAGCTGGTCACAATGAACTTTCAGTTAGAGCTTGGAACTTACCTATTTTCTATATTCCAAAAAGGAGGGGGGAAATGGAGACATATTCATGATTTATGATTAGTCAATGCTAGAATTATTTCTGTGGGGGCTCCTCAATCCAGCATGCTTAATCTAGCTGTGATCCCATACAAATATGGTCTCAGAGTTATTGATTTTTTTATTAAGTCATATACCCATAGAGCATGAATACATTTATGCATATATGGGATACAATCTGTTGATTTTTTTTATTACAATTTGATGTGTTTATATCAAACTAATTAATATAGCTTTTGCTTCATTTACTTGACTATTTTGTCAAGACATTTATGTTCTACACTTGATAGATTTGACTTGTACCCTTGCAATATGCTCCATAGGTGTGGTCCCGCTGATTACCTTCCCTCTTTCAAACTTCCCTCCTACCCTCCCTTCCCACTCCATTTCTCTCTGTCATCCTGGGCTATAGTAGTGTTCTATCTTTCATAAGAAAGTGTGGGTAAATATAAATTGGTTTCATAGAAGTACTGAGTACATAGTTATTGATATTAAGGACTGCTTTCTACAAATATCTTTACATCCTTCAGATAGAAAAATGTTTGCCTTTTCAGTTTCCAGCACTAACTGTGCTGCTTCTATGGAACACTATCAAAGGACAATGTTACCTCAAGTATGATTAATAGCCCCATCTTATGCCAACTTTTTATTGCTTCAGCCTTAAAGTCAGTTAGAGAACACTACTCTGAAGCCATAATTTACCATTATATGGATGATACACTTTTAGCTCATAAAAACAAATCTATTCTTTCACAATTACTTTAAGGCTTAACACAACCTTTGACTACAGATGGCCTGATTGTTGATTAGAAAAAAAATCCAGGAAACTGATCCTTGGAAATACTTAGGATATGTATTTGGAGTCTGTACCATTAAGCCCCAATGGCTTTCCATATATATCCCATCCAAAATATTTCACATGATTTACAAAAAATTCTAGGACACATTAATTAGTTCCATCCAGCTTGAGTATACCTAGCTATGCCTTGTCTCATCTATTCAATTCCTTACAAGGATACCCTGCTTTAGATTTCCCATGAAACTTGTACCTGAAACCCTAAAAGAGTTAAAGTACATTGAAGAAGTAATTGAACAAAGACAACTCCAATGTATTAAAGAAGCCTCACCCACACGTTTAATAATTTTATACACTATCCATACCTTAACAAGATTACTTTTTCAATTTATCCCAAAGGTAGGAATTATAGAATGGATATTTTTATCCCATAACTCCAAGAAAAAACTGTACAGTAGAGCTGACCAAAGATTTTCCTTAATTAACCAAAACCATTTGTGCTGATATGTGGTAAGCAATTATGAGCCCCAAGTAATTATCTGTGGGAGGTGTGCAAGTTGAATTCCCCTCAGACCTTTCAACTCAGGGTAAAGTGTTCAGTGAGCGAAATGTCTACATGACTATACCTGCATGGGGAAATTAGAAATGCAGGAAATCTGAGGCCATCAACTAGTAGATTAAGCTAGAAAGCTGAGATGACTGCCTGAGGAGATGAGACTTGCTCTCCCTCCTCTCTCTTCTGGTTACACTGTTATCTGGCCACTATAGATATTCCATTATCCTATGTCCTTGCTTATCCTTTACTCAGCCTTCCTGAAGGCTATAATTTCCCCTCTTTCATTTTAAGAATGACTGCTGTGTATTCTTGTATGCATACTCTGTTATGTATCCAATAAAAAGATTCTGAGAAGACAGGTTGGTGCATCGTTTTCACACTGCCACCAAGAACATGAAATAGTGCATGACCTTACAGAATTCTGGTTTAAAGCACTAAGTTTAGTGTAAGTTTTGTGATTTCCTCAGCACTATCTCTCTTGCTGGCCATGGTCCCAGTTTGGGGTCCACTAGATGGCCAACAATTACTCCAGGCTTTAACAAAGACAGCTTTATGGCTGTATGGATTCACAGTGAATTGCTGCAAATGCAAATTGCCCTTGTAGATTTTGTTGGCAAACTCAAATACCATGCCCCATCATTAAAAGATTTCCTTTGCTTACAACTTCTCCCTATTACTGTTTTTAACCCCTTCTCCACTAAAACTATCTGAAGAGCACTTACTGTCTTTATTAATGGTTCAGGGAGGTGAGAAAATGGGACAGTGACTTGGAAAGATAAAGGACAAATAGGAACATCTCATAACTTAGGGACATTTCATCACTCAAGGAAAAGAATTAGCAGCTGCTATTTTAACATTAAAAGCTTTCTCTAACCCACTAAACATTGTAGCTCACTCTGCCTGTGTCATACACACCATACAAGTCATCACTGATGCTCTTGTACACTAAGTTCATCATCTCATCATGAAAATCTACTAAACTTATTCCTTTCCCTGCAAAAATTTATGCAATCCAGAAAAAATCCTATATTTATCATCTATGTACATTCTCATTCTAATCTCCCAAGCCATTTTACAGAAGGGAATGCCATAGAAGACTCGTCAGTAATGTTTAACTCCAGTCTGTCTGCTGCCATACATTCACATCAATATTTCCATCAAGGATCCAGAGTTTTAGCTCACTCCTTTTCTATTACTCTTTCCCAAGTTTGTGACATTATCTGTGCCTGCCCTGAATGTCAGGAAATATCCACTCCTTTCTCCATGGGTGTGAATCCCCAAGGTCTCCAAGCAGATATCATATGGCAAATGGATGTTACTCATTACCCACCCTTTGGTAAAGTCAAATATGTTCATGTTTGCATTGATACTTATTAAGCAATGCTTCATGCAACTTGTCAAGCCAGAGGAACCAAACATATGTTAAATGTCATTTACTTTCCACAATATCAGTCCTTGGTCTTCCTCAATAAATTAAAACTGACATTGGACCTACTTATACCTTGCACTCTTTTGGCTTATTTTGTCAAAAATTGAATATTAAACATACTATTGGCATCCCTCACCCTCCCACTGGACAAGAGATTACTGAATGTATTCAAGGAATGTTAAAAATTCAGTTACAAAAACAAAGATGGGAGTATGGAGGATAAGCTTGCCCCAGAAGAACAATTAAATACAACATATTATTTACCTTCTATTTTTAAAAATTGCTCTAAAAATGGACACTGAAACCCCATATACAAAGACCCCAAGCCTCTGGTCTTATGTAAAGTACTTCCAAGAAGCCCCAAATGGCTCAGACTTGCCAAATT
This sequence comes from Arctocebus calabarensis, assembly GCA_963573935.1. NCBI lineage: Eukaryota > Metazoa > Chordata > Mammalia > Primates > Lorisidae > Arctocebus > Arctocebus calabarensis. The sequence continues at coordinate 10,988 of CAUYON010067160.1, read as the reverse complement.
TTTGGCATGATGGTGGAATTATGCTGCTATTTTGTCACCAACAGGCCTATCTGGATTCCAGCACGTCTACTAAAGCATTTCCATGTGCTGACAACTGAAGAAAAAGGAGGATCCAGTTCCACAGATGAAAAATATCTACCTAACAGATCTGTCAGTAAGAAGTCTATCCCTGAAACAATGTCTGGCTCAGAAGTACTACTCCGAGGAAGGAAAGCATTGGTCAGTTCCTTCTGTGGAGACAGCCCCAAGAACTTCTGAGACAGGTATAGCCCAAGAACAAACATCCTCCTTCTATATCACCTGGAGAACCCTGAAAATCTTAGCATCTCAAGTGGAAGAAGCCCTCAAGAAGTCCAATCAGCATTGAAACTTGAGACCCTTCTTTTAGTTTTAATGGTAAGTTTTATTGCCAGCACTTTATGCTATAAGAAGGTATGGTTCCTTTTCCTTTTCATTATATCCCTTTATCAGGTAAGATCTTCTACACATGCTTATTGGGCTCATGTATAAGAGCCTTCCATTCTCTCCAAACACATGGGAGAACCCTGGAACCCCTTGCAAATGATGGCATCAAATTTACTGGGGGTATATGGCTGGTACCTGCCAGCTCCGTATGGGATTGCAGTTCTTCACAGTGTGACAAACAGCAGCATAAAAGTAGCTGGCACAAGGAACTCAAAATTTGTACTTTTTAACTGAAGATTTACCACTGTGCCTCAAAAGGACTGTTTCTGACAAGCCTACTTACCTTGTCTCTTTCAAACATCATTGATATATGAATTATATATATCACATAACTTTTCAAACACAAAATGCAGCACATCAAAATTTCATAAGAGCTGTTGGAGTTGATGGCTTTTTAATTTACGGCCATCACCTCCAAAGACCTTCCACCCCAAATTGTTAATAACCCTTTTTGAAATAGATAAGACTATCCAAATTTAATGTGGAATTATTGTGCTTCCATTTATACAGTTAATATGCCTAATAACTAGATACTAGAAAATTTGGGACCACATGGGGTGTAGGTACAGCCATCTAACAAAACTTGGGAATTTGCTTTGCCTTGTCAATACTCAGCTGCCAGCCCCCAGTGGAATCCCAGGCTGGCCAGTCCTTTGTTAAGGGTTTGGAGGAATCTCCCTCAATCTACATGTATTCCATTGAAAACGAGAGATTTGGAGAGGAGCTTTGCCTGTCTTACCCAGAGTTGTGTGGGTAAGTTGTGTCTTTAAGTTATCTCTAATCAACCCTATCTTTGGGTAACAAACAAGTCACATGGTAACATTATGACCTGCACTTCCCAACCATATATTTTTGCTGTAACTGCCCTGTCAGCCTCAATACAATATATTGGTAACCCATATTTTCTCATCAAACATTTTAATATGACTTTATTAGCCAATAATACTTGGTTAACTATATGCATTACTTATTCAAATGTAGCCCAGTTAAATTTAAACCATGATTATTTCCTCAGACAGAAAGCTGAAAGCTGGCTCCCCATTAATCTTACTCAACCATGGAAATAAAAGAATGCATTCGAACAAATTACTAGAACTCTTGGAAAAATTTGTTCCAAACATTTTCTTTGTGTTTTATTGGCCACTATTATCACTGCCACTGCAATCGCTCATCAGGTAAACACATATTTGCAGAATAATTATTCAGAACTCTAATTATTGGCTACAGTACATCAAGAAATTTTTTTAAAGGCTTAATGAGTTAGAAGCAACAGTTCTCTGGATGGGTGAAAGACAAGTGGCTGTAAAGAACAGACAAAAACTGGTTTGTGATATGAGAATATAATGCCATGTGCTTCACTCCCATCTCATTCTGCATCAGAAACCTGGGATAAGTTTTAAATGCACCTCCAAAATGCCTTTGATAAGCTTCTTAGTCAAGATCTAACTGCCCTTCAAGAAAAAATTAGCACAACAATTAAAACAACTCCAAGGTGATGTACAAAGACAAACCTTGGATGAATTAAACAATGTGGCTAATTGGCTTTCCACTAAAAGTTGGCTTTGTGGACTAAACTTAAGAATTTGGATTTCATGGCTCGGCGGAGCTGGTGGGTTCGAATCCAGCCCGGACCCGCCAAACAACAATGATGGCTGCAACCAAATAAAGGGCCGGGCGTTGTGGCGGGCGCCTCTAGTCCCAGCTACTTGGGAGGCCGAGGCAAGAGACTCGCTTGAGCCCAGGAATTGGAGTTTGCTGTGTGCTGTGATGCCAGAGCACTCTATTCAGGGTGACAGCTTGAGGCTCTGTCTAAAAAAAAAAAAAAAAAAAAAACTATCCATTTGTGACTTAATTAATAAGCAGGCTTAAAGTAAATCTTAGAGTCATATAATATAGTTGTTTTATGAATAATTGGATCCTAAAGCCTGCATTTTTAAAAAGACCGTTAGAAGCTTGGTTTTTTTCTTTACTTGAACAGAGAATAGAATTGTAAAAAATAATTTACTAAAGACATACACGTGATTTTTTTAAACTCAGAAATAATTCAAGTTTTAAAAATAAGTGTTCAGGGCGGTGCCTGTGGCTCATTGAGTAGGGTGCCGGCCCCATATACCGAAGGTGGCGGGTTCAAACCCGGCCTTGGCTGAACTGCAAAACAGAAAAATAGCTTGGCATTGTGGCAGGCACCTGTAGTCCCAGCTACACAGGAGTCTGAGGCAAGAGAATCACCTAAGCCCAGGAGTTGGAGGGTGCTGTGAGCTGTGTGATGCCACAGCACTCTACCCAGGGCGATAAAGTGAGACTCTGTCTCTACAAAAAAAAAAGTGTTCAAAGGTTATAGTTAAGTAAATTCATTTTACTTTTATTGTTGTATCAATATGTGGACTTTTAAGAAATTGTGCAGTTACAGAATTCTGTTACCTCTGAATATTTTGTAGTTTTATTAGTAGTTTTTGCTATATTGTTAGATATATAATTCTTTGTCTCTTTGAAGGGGCACCCCAGCTATTCATGAAAAATATGTTACATTAATTATGACATCAGGTGATGATTTATTATTGTAAAATGTACATTTTTATTCACATAGAAGTAGTTCTAATTCTTTCACATATCCCCTAATTTGGGAGCAGTTTGATTTTTCTTAATTACTCTAAACTTCATTTAGTTATCTATTTGTATTTATTACAGAGGTGTCTGAGGTTTAAATATTGATTCTATACAAACTAGTTATTTGAAAATATATTATTTAAACCTAGGTCAAACATTAAACAACTTACATGAATATGTATAAAAGGATTTTAAACCAAAATTAACTCTTCTGTTGCCCATTTTACTCTCTGTAGCATTTCTTAAGGCTTAAAGTGGCATTCTAAAGGCAGTTTAAAAATCATGTCAAGCTCAGTGGAACAGAAAAAAGGGCCTACAAGACAGCGCAAATGTGGCTTTTGTAAGTCAAATAGAGACAAGGAATGTGGACAGTTACTAATATCTGAAAACCAGAAGGTGGCAGCACACCATAAGTGCATGGTAAGTATACTGCCGCAACCAAGAGACTTTGAAACCATTCACAAGAATCATAATAATGTGAATATTCCTGAAAACTAAAAAAGAAAAATCAGTTGAATTTGTAAGCAATGATTTATCACTAATGCTATGATATTTGTATTGGGAAATTTCCTTTTAAATTTAACATCTTATTCACTGTTTTGCTGCAACTAATTTATATATGAACTTTAATTTTTTAATGTAATTTATAGCTTTTTTCATCTGCTTTGGTATCATCACACTCTGATAATGAAAGTCTTGGTGGATTTTCTATTGAAGATGTCCAAAAGGAAATTAAAAGAGGCACAAAGCTGGTAAGTTGATACTTCAGCCTCTTGAGAATAAAAATTATTTTAAACTTATGAAGGAAGAAATTGCTTATTTTAGAGTGCATTGTGTTACTGAGTTTAATTTTAAATTGCAGGCTTTTTTTTCTGAGCCAGCAAAATTCAAGGCTGGGTTTGACTTATTTACCACTCAACAAAAAAGGAGTTAATATTACTCAGTTTTTTCAAAAATGATTAAAATTTTCTTGGAGTCTGTGTTTACGTAGCAGTTTGATTCATTTGAATATATCATGTATGCATTCCAGTACATTTTTCATAATTATGATACATTTTCATCTTTCTTCATAAAGTTGTTGTCATTACAAATGAAGATGACAGTACCCTCTCAAGAGGAAAATGTTAGCAGTTGTTGAACAAAGTATTTTACTGTCGTTGAGGTATATAACAGTATATATGACTTTGGATGACTTTCAGTGAATATTACAGGAGTTTTTGTGAGGCTGTGCTAGAGTAAAGTTCCTGTAGTTGTCTTTGCTACCAGTGATCAAATTGGTAAGATATAATATGCTCTACTGGAAAAGTATTATGATCTCAGTTGATATTTATAATACATTATGGTTTAAATTAATGGAAAGATTTATTTTCATTTAGTTTTTTCATTTTGAGCTTTTTATTGAAATTACATCCATAAATTTACCTTCAGTCGCTTCACTATTTAGTGTTCCATTATTTAAAATACAAGTTTGGCAGAACACAGATTTATGTTTTTAGTCACTGTGTAACCTCTTATTTCATAAAGGATTTGAGACAGTAGTTTTTGGATGAAATGGTGATGAGATGGGTGCTATGGTTTTCAATGGAGTATTTTTTCTTTTTGCAGTTTTTGGCCGGGGCCAGGTTTGAACCCGCCACCTCCCATGTATAGGGCCAGCGCCCTACTCCTTGAGGCACAGGTGCCAACTGGTACTATGGTTTTGATGATCAGGAGTAATATGTTTTGAAATGTAGTCAGTCTTCTAATATTAGATAAAAAGCAATATGAATAAATATAAGTTCAAAAGTAACATAAGAGATTTTGCTTTATAATAAATAGTGTCAAATCCTAGTATCAGTATTGGTATAAGTGAGAATCCAGAGGTCAGAAGGCCAGACTGTTTTTGTTGTAGTAAGACCTTAACTGTGAAAATGTTAATCTTCCCAACCCTCAAAATTGTAGGTAGTAATATAAAGCTCCATTTTAAAAACATGATTTTTATTTAGTGTGCTGATTTCTGAGAACCAGAGAACAATGTTTTTTATTTCCTAGTCCTTGAAACACGTAGATACAAAGAAAGAATGCTATTTACTTGAAAGTGGTTATTCATTCCTTGGCATTATGAATATCCCTGGAAAATACTTCTGTATCCTTTACTTGGCATTTTTGTCACTTGATGTGGCTCCTATAGTCAGAACAGGAGCAGTCAGGCCCCTAATGTTGAATAGTACTAACAAACGCAGTGTGTAGTTTTGCATGTTACATGAAGCAGCAGCATACATCTGGTAGCATGGCTAAATTCAATGGAGAGTTGATTTATTTGGACCCATTTGTTAAGAAAACATTAAAACTTTACACAAATTTGGCTATTATAAATTGTTTTGATTCATTTTTAATGTTATAATGTTAGGAGTTAATTTTTTTCCAAAATTTATGTTATAAATAACTAAACTTGTCCTTCGACCTAAGGAGTGGAACAATATTGGAAGTTGAAAACACAGGCTATCATAAAAGACCTGGGTTTGAATCCCAGCTCTGTCACTAGCTGGGTGACCCTGAGCAAGTTATTTACTTCTCTAGGCCATGTTTTTTTCACCTGCAAAAAGAGGATAATGACAGTACTTGCTTCCCAGAATTATTGCCAGGATTAAAAGAAAGAATATATAGGATTTAGCCTGGTGCTAGGCATGTAGTTAGGACTTGATAAATAGTAGCCACCTCTGTAGTTACTGTTTATAAATAAAGATAAGGCATTGCTAATATCATCGTAAGTTAATGAAAAGTATACTGGGCTGCCACTACGTAACATATTAACTAAACAGTAATGTTGCATAACTAAAAGTGCTGCAAAAGATACCAAGAGTTATCTTAGAGTGTTTAATATGTCATTTTGAGGCTGTGGACAGCAAGCATTGAGAAATAGTGGCAGAAGGGGACAACTACTTTGCTCCTTTTCCTTTCTCCATAGTGTCAGAATTTAAATAGCTTACGTAGGAAATAAGAGGGCAGCATTTATATGTTTAAGTTTGAAATAATTTTTAAGGTTATGTTTAGCCCTCAGTGGTCCTCCTTTTCCTGTACAAGGTGTCCCGAGTTACCCCTAAAGTCACCACATGTAGGGAAAATGGAAAATTGTAGGTAAATGTACCTTCATTTACAAAATACTCCTTACAAAATTTTACAAAGAGGTGGCCAACACATAGAAAATACTTTGTAAATATTTTTAGGGGGCTCGGTGCCTGTGGCTCAAGCAGCTGAGGCGCCAGCCACATACACCTGAGCTAGTGGGTTCGAATCCAGCCCGCGCCCACCAAACAACAATGACGGCTGCAACCAAAAAATGGCCGGGCATTGTGGCGGGTGCCTGTAGTCCCAGCTACTTGGGAGGTGGAGGCAGGAAATTCGCTTGAGCCCAGGAGTTGGAAGTTGCTGTGAGCTGTGATGTCACAGCGCTCTACCCAGGATGACAGCTTGAGGCTCTATCTCAAAATAAATAAATACATAAATAAATAAATATTGTTAGAGGTGACTTTTGGGGACACCTTCCATCATTTTTATATGACACACTGTTAAATAACCAAATTTCCAGATTTTAGTTTTCTTTACTTTCCCCTGTGTAGATTGATCTAAGCAATAAAAGAGTCATAAATTAAATAGAAAGGAAGGAAAAAAGTGGGAAACTTTCATGTAACTAGATAAGCTACATATAAAATTAATAATCAGCTTCTCTAATTGACTTTTGAAGATATTTTATCCCATGAACTTATTGGCCCTGGCCTGTTCATCTGGATTTCTAGGTGAAAAGTAGGTCATGAATAATCATTGAAAACAGGAGTGCTGGCCCATGAATGCTTTCAAGACAGATTTCAGTCTGTACCTGGTATTGGCTCCAAAACTGCTCATTTTCCTCAAAGAAAAAAGACAGAAATGAGTGATTGGGGCTTGAGGCAAAAAAACCTTTGTATGTTGGTGGCCAGGTGGGTCAGTTTTGCGAGGATAGAAGGGTTCAGTGGAGCAGGAGGTGTAGGTGTGTGGTTTCTGTGTTTCTGCTGCCATAGGCAATTTTCCAAGGTTTTCACATCAGTCACAAGGATCAGCAGAGGAAAGCCATTCTGCATGCATATATTCATCTCTTTTCATCATCTTTAAGTATGTAGCACCAAGGCAGACCAGGAAAAATTTGCCAGAGTACTGAGGTATTTATCACTGAGGCCCTGTTTTTGTAGTTTAGACAGATATATATTTTTCCAGAATGATTTCCACTTCCTACTAAAGCCATATGGAGACACCACATCTGCACCATCTATTCTTATGCTCCAAACATCTAGCCAAAAAATGCAAATTTCCAAGTAAAATTGTGAGTTATCATCGCTTTTTGGAATTTGTTTAAGGAAACACTTGAGAAGAGTATATTTGAAGAACATATTCTGGATAAAGCTAGGTGATGAGATCACTAGGAGCGTCTACATTGGATACCTACTGTTCTAATTGCTACCTGTGTCAGATACATATTAGACTGTAAAAACAAAGAGTTCAAAAGGCCTTTTAGTTCACCTTCCTTACCCTTTGGCAAAATTACCTACTTGCTATCCAAGATAAGATTTGTGTCTGTCCTGTCCTTTAAATAGTCAAGAAATTGTGATTCTACCAAAGAACAGGCAGTTGCCACGCTATGAACAAGATAGGTTCTGTAGGTTTGTTCTTAAGTTGAATCTGTATGTAAATTGGAACAGGTATATTTACCTATTACCGGTAATCACTTCTGTTCATAAGTGTAAGTTGTGTAGAAGTTGGATGTTTGTAACTTGGTGACTGCCTATAACCTGAACAGAACCAGTTATACGTAACTCTTTAGAATTGAAAAATTCGTCCTTCTGTATAACTGAAGTATTTCTTTTAAAGTCATTTATTCTGGGTCTGTCTACTTTCCTAAGAAATAGGGTTTTTTCTTTTCTTTTCTTTTTTTTTTTTTTTTGAGACTGAGCCTCAAGCTGTCACCCTGAGTAGAGTGCCATGGCATCACAGATCATAGCAACCGCCAACTCTTGGGCTTAAGTGATTCTCTTGCCTCAGCCTCCCAAGTAGCTGGGACTACAGGCACCCACCACAACACCTGGCTATTTTTTGGTTGTAGTTGTTGTCACTGTTGTTTGGCAGGCAGGCCCAGGCTGGATTTGAACCCGCCAGGTCCGGTGTATGTGGCTGGTGCCTTAGCCGCTTGAGCTACAGGCACTGAGCTAGGTTTTTTTCTTCTTCTTTTTTTTTTTTTTTTTTAATAATTTTCTTGAATCATAATTATGTACATTGGTGCAATCACAGGGCACGATTCATATACATTCAGAAATATTTTGATCATACTGTTACAGATATCCTTCATGGCATTTCCTTGATCACTATATAAAGACATTAATACTTTACCTTTAATAATTTGTCAAATTCCACAGGTGGTGTTGAGGCGTCGCTTTCTTGTAGTGTTTAAAATTTCTAGTAGTCTGAAATAATCCAAAGCTCATTAAAAAGTGTTTTAAAATGTTCAATGACATATTTATTTTTGCTTTGTTTTATTTTTTTCAGAAGAACACTATACCTTGTCTTTTGTTTTTTTATGACCTGGTTTTATTGAGCTGTAGTCAGAAAACATGGACTATATTAGTTTATTTAAAACATAATGACCAATTTTTATAAATATACTTTAGCTAAGTGAAATGAAAGCACATTCCATTTTGTTAGGTACACATTTTAAATATTTATATGCCCATGAATTGTATGAGTTAAGTATTTAATAACTTCAAAAATGTTCAAACTGTTTAAACTCTTGACTACTGAGATAAATGTGTTTCTTTACTATGACAGGGAACTAGTTTATTTTTACTTGTATTTATAATGGTATTTGCTTCTCATATATCTTATTACTATATTGGTAGGTGCATCTATGTTCATGATTATTAAATCTTATTGAAGTATTTTAAATTTATCAACAAAAGCCCTCTTTGTGTCTTGACTTATTCTTTGTCAGATATTAATATGATAATGCTGCTTTAGTTTTCTTGGTATTGATCTAATATTCTTTTCTCCCCTTCATTTTCTATGTCTGGTTTAATATCAAATTTGAGAAGAATAGTTAGAATTTTTACGAATGCTGATGTGTTTTCTATTTTCCTTGCTTTTTTGCACTTCCTTGTCTTTTTCTGGATTGATATGTTTGCCTTTATTTTTGTCTTAAATCAGGTTATAAATCTAAATCCCATTTCTTTTATTTTGGGGTTGTCCTTACACATGTGATCATTATGTTTAAACAAATCTTTTGAAAATGGTTAGAACTTGTCAGAACTTTTCAATAAGACCAAAACCTACCATGCTTTTATTTGTCTTTCCTACCTTCATAATCCTATAGTTAGAATTTCTGGATCCTATAGTGCATGATAAAAACAAAAAATCAAGTAAATTTCAGCAGATTTTTATTTTAAATATGATCTAAATCAATTACACTCCCTTAATTAAAATGAAACAGACACCACAGTTTTTAAAGTAGGATACAAATTTGTATTGCATTAGCAGAGAAACTCCGCATTGAGTTTTAAATTCCAAGAAATATCTCAGGTTGCTGATCTGATATGGAACACAATTGTCATTCTCAATCTAGTCTTCAGAACTCATCACAACTTGTGTTTCGCCCAATATTGTACATGGTTCAGTATAGACTGAATAGCCAGTCAATATCCACACAGCGCCTCTGAGTCATTAGGGAAATTCTCACTATACCACACACAGATCAAAGAGCCTCTTTCCCAAGTTTCTAATTAAGTATGCTTGGACTGGAACATGAGAATTTGGTTTTCCAGTAAATTCCCAATCTGGTACATGATATGGTACTGAGGACCTTACATAAAGAACAACTGGTTTGATGCAAACAATTCTGAACAGGAGCCCTAGGTATCAGTTGTAAGTGAAAGAGACTAGACCTACCACCTCAGGAGAGCCGTTTAATATGGAAGATTCAGCTTGGATTAGTTTTTGCTTTTATTTTTTCTCTTTCTGAAGAAGCAATGTTTTATTCACTGTCATCTTTGATAAAAGAAAGCATCACATTATTTTATTTATCTGTGAGATAACCTTGAGATAATTACACAAGGATTATTACTTTTAATATTTATATACTAGCAACGTTTTATGTAAGAAGATACAAAATGTTTCTTGGGGGCAAAAAAACAAAGTGAAGTTCAAACAATATAGAAAGTAGCTTACATAAGTCATGCCATATATATTTTATACATTCAAACAACACCAGAAGTTTGCCTCTTGAGTTTGTCTTTATTTTGTCTTTCTTTCTTTCTTTCTTTCTTTTTTTTTTTTTTCTTTTTGAGACAGAGTCTCAAGCTGTCACCCTGGAGAGAGTGCTGTGGCATCACAGCTCACAGCAATCTCCAATTCCTGGGCTCAAGCGAGTCTCCTGCCTCCGCCTCCCAAGTAGCTGGGACCACAGGCCCCCGCCACAATGCCCGGTCATTTTTTGGTTGCAGCCATCATTGTTCCTTGGCGGGCCCAGGCTGGATTCAAACCCGCCAGGCCAGCTCAGGTGTACGTGGCTAGTGCTTTAGCCCATTGAGCCACAGGTGCCGAGCCTCTTTCTCTCTCTCTCTCTCTCTCTCTTTCTTTCTTCCCTCCCTCCCTCCCTCCCTTCCTTCCCTCTTTCCCTCTTTCTCTCTCTCTCTCTCTCTCTCTCTCTCTCTCTCTCTCCTCTTTTCTTTTCTTTCTGCCAGAGCTTTGAGCCACAGGCGCTGAACCTCTTTCTTTTCTTTTCTTTCTTTCTTTCTTTCTTTCTTTCTTTCTTTCTTTCTTTCTTTCTTTCTTTCTTTCTTTCTTTCTTTCTTTCTTTCTTTCTTTCTTTCTCTCTCTCTCTCTCTCTCTCTCTCTCTCTCTCTCTCTCTCTCTCTCTC
>CAUYON010067157.1:0-22291 GCA_963573935.1 Arctocebus calabarensis | reverse complement strand
TTCTCTTGCCTCAGCCTCCCAAGTAGCTGGCACTACCGGCACCCGCCACAACGCCTGGTTATTTTTGTTGTTGTTGTTGCAGTTGTCATTGTTGTTTTAGCTGGCCAGGGCCGGGTTGAAACCTGCCTTGGTGCCTAGTGCCCTACCCACTGAGCTACAGGCACCGTCTAGAGTATATTCTTGTAATAAATAGCCAAGTCTTGGCCAATCATAGCAGCTGAGCTTTCAGCCAGTCACTGGCTGGTAACTGCCAGAACATGTTCAAATAAGGAAAATGTATAACTGTAACCAATCAGCCTATTTCCCTGTGTCCCTTACCTTTTTTGGAATATATGAATACTCCACATGTAAAGCAGAGCTCTCTGAACCACGAGGTAGTTCTAAATGCTACCTAGTTTACAAATCTTTTTTCTGTCTGCTGGTGTACATATATCCAATATCATGCTATACTCCATAAACGTAATACTATTATAATTTGTCCATTAAATATAAAATAAAATTCTTTTTAAACTTGGTGATTTTTAAGGGAATTTTTTTGGTTGTTCTCAACTACCTAAAAAAAAAAATCCCTTCAGATTCAAAAGCTATAGCACTATTTATAATGCCCCCCCCAAAGGAAATGCAACAATAGGGTTAAATAAATTTTGACACATTTATAAGATGGAATACTATGGTGGCATTAAAATCATCTGAGACTGTTAAATAAAAATAGAGAAAATTACAATGATGTTTTACAGAATAAAAAAGAAATTATAAAGAAATAATATTGTGTGAACCCAACTTTATAAAACATAATTACTTACAACGCAGAGATGGGGGAACTGGGAGGAAATATGCTAAAATTGTCATTAATGAGTAACTCTCAGTGGGATTACAAATAATTTTTACCTTCTTATTGATATTTCTCTTAATTTCCAAATTGTCTATAATTAATTAATACATACTTTTAAACTATGTGATAATTCACTTAGGGGACAGATTTAGTATCTTTGGTTTTGTTTTCTATTCTTTGAGATAGGATCTTACTGTCACCCAGACTAGAAAGCAGTGACACTGTCATAGCTCACTGCACCCTCAAATTCCTGGGCTCAAATTCCTGCCTCAGTGTTCAGAGTAACTGGGATGACAAGCAAGCGCCATCATGACCAGCTAATTAAGAAAAATTGTTTTTGTAGAGATAGTATCTTTCTTTCTTTTTTTTTTTTTGAGATAGAGCCTCAAGCTGTCACCCTGGACAGAGTGCTATGGCATCACAGCTCACAGCAACCTCCAATTCCTGGGCTCAAGCGAGTCTCATGCCTCTGCCTCCCAAGTAGCTGGGACTACAGGCACCCACCACAACGCCCGGCCATTTTTTGGTTGCAGCCGTCATTGTTGTCGGGCGGGTCCGGGCTGGATTCGAACCCACCAGCTCAGGTGTACGTGGCTTGTGGCTTGCACCTTAGCCCGTTGAGCCACAGGCGTCGAGCCCCAAAAGTTAAGGATTATAGAGCACATTGAACACTGACCCAGGAAGGCTTATGTGATTTTCTTAGGAAAACCACTTCCTTACTGGTATCACTTACTGGTATCAATCAATATTAGACTTCAGTTCTTACACGTTTCATCTGTTCATGGGATTCATTTGGGCAACTTTTTAATGTCTGTGACTCATTTGATTATGCATTTTATTGCTGTGTCACAGTAAAGAGCAGATGGCAGTAAATCAATTTTGATTTGATTTAAGAAATTGAATTTCCCTTGTATTTATAGATTGCCTTTTTAAATGCTATTATCTCTTTTAAAGTTGTTTGCTTATGGACTTCTGAGAATATCCCGTACAAACCTGTATTTCCTTTCTCTAGTCTACTTCTTATACCTAAATGTGTATGTCAGTGGATAGGGTTAAATAATCGACTCTTCAAGAAAGTAGTTCACGGGTGGCACCCGTAGCTCCATGGGTAGGGCGCCGGCCACATACACTGAGGCTGGTGGGTTCAAACCTAGCCCGGACCAGCTAAACAATGACAACTGCAACAACAAAATAGCCAGGCATTGTGGCAGGCGCCTATAGTCCCAGCTACTTGGGAGGCTGAGATAAGAAAATCTCTTAAGCCCAAGAATTTGAGGTTGCACACTACCAAGGGTGACATAGTGAGATTCTGTCTCAAAAAAAAAAAAGAAAGAAAGAAAGAAAAGAAGAAAGTAGCTCATAACAGCTATTTGGATTGGACAATTTTCTTCTTGTGTAAAATATTGAATCACCAGAAAAGATCACCAGAAAAAGATACTCAAAACAAACTATTGATAAAGGAAATCCAAATGTGGGCGGTACCTGTGGCTTAGTGAGTAGGGTGCTGGCCCCATATACCAGAGGTGGTGGGTTCAAACCCAGCCCCGGCCAAAAATTGCAATTAAAAAAAAAAAAAAAGAAAAGAAAAAGAAATCCATGGCTCGGTGCCTGTGGCTCAATGGGCTAAGGCGCCAGCCACATACACCTGAGCTGGCGGGTTCAAATCCAGCCCAGACCCGCCAAACAACAATGACGGCTGCAACCAAAAAATGGCCGGGCGTTGTGGTGGGCGCCTGTAGTCCCAGCTACTTGGGAGGCGGAGGCAAGAGACTAGCTTGAGCCCAGGAATTGGAGGTTGCTATGAGCTGTGATGCCATGGCACTCTATCCAGGGTGACAGCTTTAGGCTCTGTCTCAAAAAAAAAAAAAAGAAAAAGAAAAATTGAGCGGTAGATTCATTTTTAGTTCTCTGAGAGATATTCGCGCTGATCTCCATAGAGATCGTACTAAGCTACAGTCCCACCAACATTACATAATTGTTTTTTGACTTTTTAATAATGGCCATTTTCATTGGAATGAGATGGTATTTCATGCTTTTCTTTGTTGTTTATTTTTGAGGCAGGGTCTCATCACAGCTCACTGCAACCTCAAGCTCCTGGGCTCAAGTGATTCTTCTACTTCAGCCTCCTGAGTAGCTGGGATGACAGGTGTGTGCTACCGTGCCTGGTTAATTTTTCTATTTTTTGTAGAGAGAGGCTGGTTTTGAACTCCTGATCTCAAGTGATCCTCCTGCCTCGACCTCCAGAGTGCTAGGATTACAGGTGTGAGCCACAGAGCCTAGTTTTCATTGTGTTTTTAATTTGCATTTCCCTGATGATTACTGACAGCTAGCTAGTTTTTCATGTTTGTTAGCCATTTGTATGTCTTCTTTTGAAAAATGCCTGTTTGTGTCATTTGCCCACTTTTTAATGGAGTTTTATTTCCCTTGTTGAGTTGTTTGAGTTCCTTGATATTCTGGATATTCTCCCTTTGTCTGGCACATAGTCCCATACTTATGGATTACAGGAATGAATGCTGGTAAAATGACTATGCAACCCAAGCAATCTACAGATTTAATCTATAAAAATGTCAATGTCATTTTTTCCCCACAAAATTAGTAAAAACAATTCTCAAATTCATATGAAACCAAAAAAGAGCCCAAGTAGCCAAAAGCAATCCTAAGTAAAAAGGACAAAACTGGAGGCATCGTATTATCTGCCTTCAGATTATACTATAAGGCTATGTCACCAAAACTGCAAGGTGGTGGCACAAAAGTAGATTTAAAAATGCCTTTTTATAGTGATCCACATAAGGCCTGCACCTTATATTTCTTTCTTTTTTTTTTTTTGTGAGACAGAGCCTCAAGCTGTCGCCCTGTCATAGCATCACAGCTCACAGCAACCTCCAACTCCTGGGCTTCAGTGACTCTCTTGCCTCAGCCTCCCAAGTAGCCTGGACTATAGGCGCCATAATGCCTGGCTATTTTTTTGTTTGCTTGTTTGGTTGTAGTTGTCATTGTTGTTTAGCAGGCCTGGGCTGGATTCGAACCCACCAGCTCTGGGGTATATGGCTGGCACCTTAGCCACTTGAACTATAGGCGCCAAGCCTGCACCTTATATTTCATTTTCATGTTTCTGAAGTGTCTTTTACTGAAGAATCATCTCATGTCATTGACTCACTTTGCTGAAGAAAACAGCTTGTCCCATAGGCCACACATTCTGGATTCATCTGATTCCTCTCTCATGGCTGTGTTTTACCTCATTCCTCTATCTCTGACATGACTTAGAAACAGGAAATTGATCAGAAGATTAAATTAGGTTCATGTTGAACTATTTTGGCAAGAATAGTCCATAGTGATCTGTGCGTGTCACTCTGAATTGTATCTGGGGGTATAGAGTGTAGTATTGTCATTTTTAGCACTACTAAGTTTTACCAGTAGGTTCTTTGGGTGACAGCCTGAATCCTTCGTTGAAAAACTGGGTTTTACCCCTTACAATAGCAGGTCACCTATTCACACTAATTTGGCAATCCTGTAGATATCGACTTCCTAACTTTTTTTTTTCACCTGTTTTAGCATCCATTGATCATCACTGGTTCAATATCCTTTAATGTATTTCTTTTTTTGCTACATTCCACTGGAGTGATTTGCTAATAAATAAACCTGATTAAAAATTTAAAGTTTTTGGCTCGGCGCCTGTGGCTCAGCGGGCTGGGGCGCCAGCCACGTACACCTGAGGTGGCGGGTTTGAATCCAGCCCGGGCCTGCCAAACAATGACAGCTGCAACCAAAAAATGGCCGGGCATTGTGGCAGGCGCCTGTAGTCCCAGCTACTTGGGAGGTGGAGGCAGGAGACTCGCTTGAGCTTAGGAATTGGAGGTTGCTGTGAGCTGTGATGCCACGGCACTCTACCCAGGGTGACAGCTTGAGGCTCTGTCTCAAAAAAAAAAAAAAAATTTAAAGATTTTTTTTTTTTTTAATCTGGTTGAAAACCATCATAACAATTTCTGGCTGCTTTATCTAAAAGCATGATAAACTATCTGGGGGAAGATTTAAAACAGTAGAAAAGCTTCAGTGCCTTCTCACACATCTTCAGCTATTACAAATCTCTGCTTGGTCATACTGAGCTTGAGTAGAACAGTGCACCAGTCCTTGAGTTTCTTGAGACAATGCTACTGCTATAAAAATAAAAAAAAGAAGAAAAAAAGCCCCTATAATGTCAGTGGCCTAATGCTAAAGAAATTTCCCCTACCAAGTCCTGCTTAGCAGGCAGCTTTTCAGCTTTTCCCCACACAGTAATTCCAGGATCCAGGATCTGTTCATTTGGATTTCTCTACCCCCTAGGCCCTATATGTTTCTGCATCCGACCAGAAGGAGAAAGAAATGGTGGGGAGAACACACCTGCTTCTTGCCTGCCTTGGTCTAGAGGTGCTGCCCATCATTTCCTTTCTTGTTCTCTTTCCTGAAAATTAGTAGCATATCCAGTACTAAAAGCAGTAAGGGCTGGGAAATGGACCCCCCCCACCCCCTGTGGCAAGCCATTCCCGGGCCAGCTCTGTACAGGGGAAGAGTAAGCAATTTTGCCGTGGCTCTTTCTTTGTTCATTCAGGGCCTGGCTTTAGTGATGTAATCCACATGTGGAAACTCTGGGTTCAATATCCCTGCAAATTTCCCTCCTCTTGCAGCTTTTGAGTGTGGAATTCTCATTCTGCTAGTGTTGCTCCTCTTGCCCTGTATGTGATGATTCCCTTGATGTGTCTGTGTCCAAGGGAGGGTCTATCTCTAGCTCAGGCTTCGCAAAAGCCAGATGAGAATGAGATGATAACTTTTTTTTTTTTTGAGATTATGACCTTTTGTTGAAGGCCTGATGTCAACACGAATCCCTCGAGAAATTGTTACTAATCAGAAGAAAGTTATTTTCTCTAGAGAAAGAGACTTCTTCCTTTAATCAGTGTTTTCACAATTTAATAATTTCTCTTTCCTAACCTCCTTGTGAACTTTCCAAAGTTTGATAACAGTCTTTATGTAGTATCATAGTTTGTATTAAACATTTAAAGGAATGCATTAAAACACATTTTCAGGAAATTTATCGCTTTCAAGAAAAATCAATGGTATCTCTTATAACTTTCTTGCAAAAACCTAAAAGTCCCAGGTTTCTACCCTCTTCTGAAAATAGCACCCTATTTTTTAGAATACGCTATTCATCTATCACATCCATCACATTGTTCTCTAATAGTTTAATGTCTTTGTCTTTCCTCCATCAAGCCTAGAAGTCCTCAGGGAGAGAGTATAAGATATCACACGTCTTGCTTCCTCATTGGTCCCTAGCTCAAGGCTGGCCACAAACATAACCTGGTGTGTTGGAGTGCTCTTCAGTTGCCTGAAAAAGAAGCAAATCATGAAGCCTAAATCAGCTCAAATTGCACTTGACTTTGGTGGAATGTTGTAGAGTTGGGAGCCTCTATCCTGACATTCTCCCTGTAAATTATAGGCATGAAACCGAAAGCCCATTTAAATGTTCCATAGACAAAAATGTATGTTGAGTGGGGTAGGGGATGAGAAGGTAACGCAGGTACTAGGCAAGCCTCTCAATTCAAGGGTGCTTCTGGCCTGAAGGGAAGAAAACCCATCTTGTAACCAGAGTGCTCCCTGGCAGCTGATGGCAGTATAATAGCGTAAACAATGACAAGTTTCATAAACATCATGAATGGGGGAATTTGCCTTGAAGTTCCTTCTGGGATCTAATTTAAACGCACATCTTGGTGAAACTGAGGTCATGAAGGAAGCAGAAATAAGCAGAGAGAAATGTGGTGTGACAGCTGGACTGTCCTAGCCACTCCAGCAAGCTGTGCTGCTTTGCAGGGAGGGACTTTTGGGGAAGGAGGGGTCAGTGGGAGGGGACCCCACGGGCCTCCTGACACGACCCACCACGGAATAGGAGCTGTACTGAGAAGAGGATTTGCAGCATGAAGAACTCAAGTTTGAGTCTTGTGTCCGTCACTTACTGTAGTTTTGTGACCTTGAGCGAGTTGGTGTGCCTGTGGGTCGCCGCTGCCTCCTGTGAGAAATGGAGCTGATGCTAATGCCCGATCTGACTGCTGTGAGGATTAAATGCAGTCACATCTCCAAGGGCAGGGAGGGTGACTGTCACGCTGGCATTTGATTAACAAGGAGATGCTGCTGGTCAGGGGAGTTTATATTGTGTCCCCCAGTGTGAGGCTTTATTTAGGTTTTTATTTTCTGAAAAACAGACTTTTTCTTTTCATTTTTAAAATCAGAATCAGAAATTTGAAGTTGGAGATAGGAGGCCTCATCTGGAACAGTGTGTGGGCAGCCTCGTTGGGTCTTGATCTGTGGATGTATTGTGAATTTCTACTGTCGCCTAAACCTGCCTGTGCTTCCAACACTGCTAGAGTTTAGCAAGTGAAAAGCACACAGAGAGACACTTAAATTAGAGCCTGCAAGTTCAAGGAGGCCCTCAGGCTGAGAGTCATTCTGCAGAGAGGGTGAAGAGTCTTGTGTGTGTTCCAGGAGGTCCTTGTGAGCACAGCAGTGATACCTCTGGGCTTCTCTGAGCAGAGGTGAGGGACCTGCAGCCCTGGGTGTCATTGGAACCTGGGGTCTAAAAACCATCAGGAATTTCAATCTTATACATGTGGTTATCCAGTTCTCCCGGCACCATTTATTGAATAGATGGTGCTGGGAGAACTGATGGAGACTTTACATCTTTTGTATTAACCTAGATGGAGTTGAAACAGATTCTTCTTAGTAAAGTATCACAAGAATAGAGAAGCAAGAATCCAATGTACTCAGTACTAATATGAAGCCAGTAGAGGAACTAATACCCACCCACACAAGAGAAAAACTCAATTCAATTCAAATTAGAGGGAGGCAGAAGAGGGAGAGAGGGGAGAAGAGTGGGAGATTGGTGTGTTCCCACCAAATGGCACACCTCCTGGGTGTGGAATACAATTGCAACAGGGACTTCACCTAACAAATGCAAACATGGTAACCTAATGGTTTGTACCCTCGTATTTATCTGGAAAAAAAAAAAAAGCAGAAACACACACACAAATTAAAATAAATAAAAACTATTAGGAGAGACGACTTCCAAACAAGGGCCCTGCACTTAGCGCTGTCCCTGTTCTTAACCAGCTGGGGTGGGGGCGGGAGAAGAAAGAGTGTGTGGCTGTTTATTTTCAAAGTTGAATTTGTTTTCACCCTCTTGTTCCAGTTGGTTCTTATTTTAGCTGAACCCTCTGATGTCTCGCTCCAGGGCTGGAGGGGTGTTCACTGCCTATGGGGCGGGGCAGGGGAAGAGCTGGCTGGGGCTGAGTACTGAAAGGACCCAGGAAGCTCTGTGTGTGTGTGTGTGTGTGTGTGTGTGTGTGGTGGGCGTATGGGTTGAGGGCTGGGCTGATATGCTTGGTTCTGGAAATCCTGTTGATCTTTCTGGAAATTGTGTTCTTGTGTATTTGGTCTTCAAAAATATCTTTTCTTGGAAT
Organism: Arctocebus calabarensis; assembly: GCA_963573935.1. Lineage (NCBI taxonomy): Eukaryota > Metazoa > Chordata > Mammalia > Primates > Lorisidae > Arctocebus > Arctocebus calabarensis. The sequence goes on along the minus strand of CAUYON010067157.1, from coordinate 13,978 downwards.
GTGTTGGAAGAGAAGGGCTGGGTGGGGGACTTCAAGCTGAGTTCTTTTCTGGGTTAAGTGAAGATTCTTTTGTGCTCACAACCCTAGAACAGCCTGGAGAGAGAGAGGATTTGGTGTGGGGTTGGGGAATGGTGTGGTGTGTTCATAGGTCTGTTCTTCAGGGCAGATTATTACACTTGAGCCTCCCCAGGAATTGGTGGAGAGCATTTGCAGCCCTCTGTGGTTTGGAAGATTACGCAGCTATCACAATGAGCTACGTGAGTAGGCCGTGGGAGCCGGATTTAATTTTATGTCTGCTGGGAGATTCTGGCAGTGTGTTTCTGGGGTGTGAAATCATTATTTACAATGAAGCACTTACAGAGAAGTAGTAAAGTTAATGGAGGTTTCAGCGGAATTAGCCTTGTTAAGTTCCCCAGTGACAAAGCCGGCTCCCCGCTCCTGGAGCCGGATCCAGCAGGGAGGCAGTGCACAGAGCTAGCGGGGTTGGGATGTGGATGAAACGTGGGCCCACAGCAGCCAGCCTGGGCGTCCAGATGCCGGGTTGTGTCTGGGCTCTGTGGCGAGGCTGCCTCCCCGGCCAATAGCTCCTGTGAGGCCTGCTGTGTGTTACCAGCCCCAGCAGCTCCTTGCAGAGTAGACGCTGTTTAATTCTACTGCCCGACATTGGCATTGGCTGCTGCTGTAAGAAGGTCTGGAACCTAAGGCTTGCAGGGGTGTGGGGGGGAGGGTGAGAGGTAAGTCACCCCATGTTCATGTTCCCTGAAGGGGTGACTAGGCTGCACCATGGGAAGGCAACTCACTCAGGCCCATGTGCCAGGAGATTCACTGATCAAAATTCTCCTGGGCAAGGTTGCCTTGTCCTGTCCCAGCTCCCTGGGCTGAGGAGTTAGGCAGATATGAGTTTGAATCCTATTCTTCTGGATGACCTTGAACGTGTTGCACGGGTGCTTGAGCTTTATTTTCCTCATCTCTGAAATGGGGACAGCGCCCCAGGTTGTGAGCGTACCCGCCGGCACCTGCCCCGTCCCGCGCTCTTCACTTTGTGTCTCTCAGCTTCTGTATTTCTGGGCCAGATAGCGCATGGCTGCATCTCCCAGGCTTTCTCTGCTGTCAAGTCCTGCCCACAGGAGGCCGGAAGGCAGGAGGAGGAGGGAAACTGACTTCGCCCTCACTCTCTTGTTCTCATCCTCCTCCTTCCAGGGGCTTCTCTGTCGCAGCTGTGAGGTGGGTGCTTCCCTCCATGCCCCCAGCTCCCAGAACAGAGCCCTTGAGTCTAGGTCACCTCACCTCTTGGCTTCGCAACCCCCAGCCCCTGGGGAGGTCTGGCTTCTCGTATTACTAATCCCTGGTCACCTCATCGGGGCCTTCCTGTCCCAGCGTGGATGTTCACAATTCACTGTGCTAACTGCTCTGTTTGAAGGACCTTTCATGGCTTCTGTGTCCCTGGTTGAACCATGCCTGCTGCAGCGGAACCCCGTTAATCCTGTCCACAGCGGGACCTTGCAATCAGGGAGAGGTCTGTGTGCCTTGGCTCCACCCCCTACTTGCTGTGCGACCTGAGCCTCCATGTTTGCATCTGTAAAGTGGGAGTGAAGATAGACTGGACCTCACAGTGTTGTTGGTAGGACTTTAAAAGAAAACAAGAGAAGTAAAAACCCTAACTCAGCAGGCCAGCGAGCCTTAACACACATGAAGGAATGAGGCTACGCTTCTACAAGTATTTGTGGCTTTTTCAGGTTGGCCCAGGAAGACTTCAGATTCCGCAGGCAAGGGAAGGGGTGAGGGGTGGGCCCAGGCCTGAGTGTCTGTGGACAGCCAGGAACTGTGGGGACAGGGGCTGCCTAGAGCACAGTCTTTACGCCCCTTTAGCTAAGCACCGGGGCCAGGCCTGTCCTGGGGTCAGCTGGGGCTACGGCTTTTCTCCAAGTCTCCAGAGCTCAGGTTAGTGAGGAGAAAGGTCAGTCCCTCAGCTGGAAGAGTCACTGGTAGTGTGAGAATGGACTTAGTCATCCATTTTGCCTAATTAGTTAATGGCCTAACATCAACCTATAATGTTATTTTTTGCTCAGAATAATACTCACAGGGTTTGGAATATTTTACCTGCCGCTCCATGGCCAAAGTTCCTAGCCTTGCTTGCTCTGACCCTCCAGTGGGGATTAGTGGGATTGACCTTCCTGGGGGTTAGCTGGGACTTGCAGGGCCTGGGAGCCAATCAATTCACCATCCTTTAGGCCCCTGTGGAGCACCAGGTCAGCTTCTCCTTTGGAAATGGCCTTCCTCGGCTTTTCATTTCTGGGAGAAGAGAGTCACACTGAGTAAACTGAGACTCGGCAAACCTTGGAAGGATCTGAACCAGCAGAAACAACTTGTATCCTAGACAGGTAACTTGGATGGAAAAGACCTGCCTATCTGGTTACCCTCTGCGGGCCCTGCCCTTCCTCAGGTCCTGGAGAGCTGGAGCCGGGGACCATGTGTTCAGAGTAGTCCTCTAGGCCTGGAGCACAAGGCACCTCCCTACCCTGTGCCCTCATCACTGTGAGCCCCTACCTCACGTGCATCTTCCTTTCGGACAGGGCAGCTCCCAGGGCGCCCCTTTCTGCCCCCAGCCTTTGCCCACTTGCTGGGAACACCCTTCCTCTCTATGAATCCAGGTCCTATTTGTTCTTTTTTTTTTGAGACAGAGCCTTAAGCTGTCACCCTGGATAGAGTGCTGTGGCATCACAGCTCACAGCAACCTCCAATTCCTGGGCTCAAGCGAGTCTCCTGCCTCTGTCTCCCAAGTAGCTGGGACCACAGGCGCCCGCCACAAAACCTGGCCATTTTTTTTTTTTTTTTGGGTTGCAGCCGTCATTGTTGTTTAGTGGGCCCGGGCTGGATTCGAACCCCCCAGCTCAGGTGTACGTGGTTGGCGCCTTAGCCTGCTGAGCCACAGGCACCAAGCCGTCCTATTTGTTCTTTAAGGCTCTTGGGAAACTTCTCTGGCTGTCCAGAGCCTGCTCACCTCCCTCCTTCCTGTTCTCTGTGTTGTCTAACAGACACAACATCACCTTTACTTGAAATGATTCTCCAGATCTTTGAGAATGCCAGGCTATAGTCTCTTTTTTTTGGTCCTTATAATGCATAAGATTATATGAACAGGGCAGCACCTGTAGCTCAGTGGGTAGGGTGCTGGCCACATACACCGAGGCTGGTGGGTTCGAACCCGGCCCAGGTCAGCTAAAACAACAATGGCAACTGCAACAGAAAAAAATAGCCGGGCATTATAGCGGGTCCCTGTAGTCCTAGCTACTTGGGAGGCTGAGGCAAGAGAATTGTTTAAGCCCAAGAGTTTGAGGTTGCTGTGAATTGTGACACCATGGCCCTCTACCCAGGGCAACAGCTTGAGACTCTGTCTCAAAAAAACAAAACAAAACTAAACAAAAACAAGATTCCATGACGAGCCTTATAGGTGGAGTCTAAATTTCCTTTTGGGCCCCTTAGAACAATTCTAGGTACTCATACCAGGAAGGTAGCACTTTTAGGGAATTGTGGTTTGGGGCAGTTGGCTAAATTTTCCCCATCTATGTACATAAGGGAGGAACACCAACCAGAGGTTTTCAGACCCAGCTTTGTGCCAGTTGGGTCTGAAATGCCTGGAGAATTATTTGAAAATACAATTTCCCAACTTCACCCCCAATATTTTGTTATAGTGGATTTGGAGGAAGGGCCCAAGAATGTGTGCTTTTAAACCAGCTCACCCAGGTAATTCTGATGTCAAGTAAAGTTTAGGAACCCTGGCAGAGAGTAACACATGAGCCAGCCAGTTACCCTAGCAAGTGTTTTGGACACAGTCTTATTTCAGGCATTCTTTTCCATTGCTCCCATAAACCATGGAAATAGTCCAGGAGCCCCCAGATTTTGTCACCCAAAGTGAATCTCTCAGGTCACCTCCCAGACATGAATAAAGCAGTAGACATTCTCTAGACCTCAAGTCCTGAGTTAAGAACTGGAAACTGTATGTCCTTCCCTTAAAACATTTTAATCATGGGGCGGCGCCTGTGGCTCAGTGAGTAGGGCGCCGGCCCCATATGCTGGAGGTGGTGGGTTCAAACCCAGCCCCGGCCAAAAACTGCAAAAAAAGAAAAAAAAAAAAAGAAAAAAATTAATCTAAGGCTCAGCGCCTGTGGCTCAAGTGGCTAAGGCGCCAGCCACGTACACTTGAGCTGGCAGGATTGAATCCAACCTGGGCCCACCAAACAACAATGATGGTTGCAACAACAACAACGAAAAAACATTTTAATCATGAAGCGTTTGATTTTTAATTCTCTAGGAATCTAAGAGGTACCAAATGATTCAAGAATCTCCTCTACGCTTTTCATTCGCTATTCCAGTAATAGGAGCTCACTCTTATGCCACATTGGTGACTCTGTGAGCAGCTGACCTGTTAGGCCTTTCTCCACTACTGAATCGCTATCCGCCTCTTTCGCTACTGGTCTTATTCTAGAGGAGTGGTTTTTCAACCGCAGCTGCATCTTAGAATCACATCTTGATATCCACGCCTCTGGAGATTCTGATCAGTTGGTGAGGCCCTGGCCTTGGCTTTGATTTACAGCACCTGGAATAAGCAGTGTGGCTCACATACCGGTATGCAGGATAAGGGGAGACGAACTGGAGCAAAATTTAAGAAAATATAAACCGGCAGCACCTGTGGCTCAGTAAGTAGGGCACTGGCCCCATATACCATCGGTGGCAGGTTCAAACCCAGCTTCGGCCAAACTGCAACAAAAAATAGCCAGGCATTGTGGCGGGCGCCTGTAGTCCCAGCTACTTGGGAGGCTGAGGCAAGAGCATCGCCTAAGCCCAAGAGCTGGAGTTTGCTGTGAGCTGTGATGTTACAGCACTCTACTAAGGGCGACAAAGTGAGAAAGAAAAAAAGAAAATAGAACACTTGGGCACAGTTCAGAACTTTCCTCACTAAACTCTAGTTATTCATCATCATTGAGGTCCCTCGTTCTGTTTTTGAGACAATTTTAAACTATTTTTCCCATGGCAGCAGTTCGTTTAGAAATAACACTGATTGGTGTTAGCATTGAGCTCTGGCCCTGCTTGCCGAATGGGCTACCTTCTGCTATCTGCAATAGTTGTTCTGCTTACCGCCTTCTTTTAACTCTGCTCTGCACTGTCTGGCCCTTAATGTTTTGTGATAGAAAGCTTAACTTCTTGTGCCTCTAAATTGTCCAAATATTTTCCTTCCAAAGAAAGAAAAGAGAGGGAGAAGGAAGTCTGTAGCGGTTCCCTGTGTTTTTCGTTGGCCTATTTCCAGTCTGACATATCCCCTGGGCCAGGTGGTGTCACTGTCTTCCATGGCGTGCCAGGGCCACCGGCATGGAATAAGGATTAGCCATTAACACCCTCCACTCCTAGGGACTCCTGCCCGATTTGGCTTCCAAAACAGGGACACGTACATTGTACCGAACACCAGAAGACTTTTGCTTTTTAAAACACACTGTGGCTTCCCTACCGTCTCCAGCTGGAGGGTGCACATCATGTCTAGTTTTCTCCCCCAACCCCAGCCTAGTGCTGAGACCCAGCTGGCCTGGCCCTCAGGAAACACTCCTTGGATTAGGTTCAGTTGAATTTCTCACTCTTTCTGCCCTGGGTCCACCCAAAGAGGAATGCACAGGAATGTTAGTGTCGGGTGTTACATTCTCACTGCATCAGGCTGTCATTGCCCTTGGTGGTGACACTCCCTGCTTTCATGGCCCTTGCTGTATGGTGGTTAGCCCAGGACAATAAGCTGTGGTAGGAGCCAGGGATAGAATTTGTTAGAACGAAGGCATGTGATTCCTACATACGCTAAGATTTTCAAAGAAGCATCTTGTTACTTTGGAATGGAATTGCTCTCACCCTGTGTAACTGGTTTATAGGATTCATTAATTCTACTATTAGAAACAGATTCCTTTTAAAGTCAGTTAATAAACTGTTGTAGTCTCTCGGTAGACCAGAAGCCAGGAAACACAGGAGCCTGAGAATAGCAATGCCATGCGGGGGACAACCCGCTTCTGTTCCTCCTAGGGGAGGACTAGCTCCTATCATTTACACAGGCAGTGAATTCAAGGCACCGCAGAGGAATCTGCTGGAGAAATGTAGGGGAAAAGAACAAAAATCAGTGCAGGCTTTGTGTTTTAATCTTAAGGCAGGAAAGCCTGCATTGTGTAAAAAAGATTAAACATATGAAAACAAAATGAATCTCAGATTTGACATTATGCTTTGCTCAAATCTACCACGTGTGAAGCCTGGTTATTCTCGGCATCCACAGCCCAATACAGTAGCCACAGCCACATGTGGCTAGTGAGTCCCTAAAATGTGGCCAGTCCATAGAGATGTTTGGTAAGTGTAAAATACACCTACAAGTTTAAACGCTTGCTATAAAAATATGTAAAGTATCCAATTAATTTTTTATATTGATTGAAATAATATTTTAGATATATTGGGCTAGATAGAATGTATTATTAAAATTGATTTCACATGTTTTTTTCCTTTTTAAAAATGTGGCCATGAGATAATTCAAAATTATGTATGTGGCTCACATTCATTGCTTACCTTCTGGTTTTCTTTTTTTTCTTTTTTAAAGACAAAGTCTCAGGCTACAGTATAGTGGCATCATCACAGCTCACTGCAACCTCAAACTTCTAGGCTCAAGTGACTCTCCTGCCTCAGCCTCCTGAGTAGCTGGGACTACAGGTGTGCCACCATGCCTGGCTGAGTTTTCTATTTTTTTTGTAGAGAGAGAGAGGGTCTTATTCTTGCTCAGGCTGGTCTTGAACTCCTGGTGTCAAGCAATCCTCCCAGAGTGCTAGGATTTCTAGGATTACAGGTGTGTGTCACTATGCTCGCCTTACCTTCTATTTCTATAGGACGATGTGGAGGGTAGACTCTCCCCTTACTGGACAGGAGGCTGATGACTCCTGGAGATGAGTATGGGTGTGTGATTGAGATGCTCACTAGCCCATCTTAGCCTCTCTGTGTCAGAGTCTGCTCTTCCTGGAAAGCCAATCTATAGAAAGTTAACAAGAAAGCTGAAGAGGAGCCATTATCTGGTGAACTTTCTTTTGGAAATCCCAGCCAAGTTGGTGTTTTTGCTTTGTTCAAAACAGTAGTGCCACCGTGAGGGAACCAGTCTAGCCACTAGTCATCAATAATTTATTAAGCATCTACTAGGTGCCAGGCGCTGACCTGAGCAGTAGGGTGCAGAGGTGGACTCGGCAGGTAGGCTCCTACTCTCCTGAATCTTACCTTCCACAGTGAAAACAGACAGTTACCAAATACAGAAAACAATGGGCAGGATGCCATTAGGCAATGAGAGTTACAGAGCTTGCGGCTCTGTCTCAAAAAAAAAAAAAAAAAGTAAACGAGATGGTCTGCTGCGTCATCAAATGTCATTAAATACAACTATGTGATGGTGTCAGTACAAATTTGAAAGCAGATCTAGATAATTTGACAATATAGGCAAGGCAGACTTAATCAAGTACATTCTGCTTATCGAACTGATATTGATGTAAATCTCCTTTTCCCTCTCTGTCTGTAACCAGTAATGTCTTCACACTGAGTCGAAAATGAGGAAGGGGCAATGGGCACCTAAAACCAGGTAATCTACAAGAGCTCTGTATGGAGGTGATTTTTGAGTTGGCATTTGAATAATGAGGAGTCCATTGTGTGGAAATGTGAAAACCAGATACTCTAGGCAGAGGGATCAGCTAGTGCAAAGGCCCCAAGGCTCCGCCAAGCTTGGTGTATTTGAGGACCAGAAGGAGGACACATAGGAAGGGGCTTGATAGAACTGAAGGTGGAGAAGTGTTGGGGACGGATCGTGAGAGGCCTTGTAGCCATGGTAAGATTTTAGTCTAAGGGACCCCGGGGACTCTTTAGTCTAAGGCTTTTTAAATTTTTATTATTTATCTATTTATTATTATTATTTTTTAACAAGAAATAACTTTTACTTTATTACATCTTCAGTTTAACAAATGTTCTGGCTTCTAAGATTGTCCAAATTGTGACAATACTGAACATACTCTTGGGAAGATTTGAAAAATTTCCAATACCAGTGTTTTCTCATGCTGAAAAAAACAAGAACTCTGTATTCCTAATGTTAGAGAAACACGAATATTTTCCAGGTCTGAACCCTAATTTTATGGAACCGAAAGTAACAAATGCAGCTTGTTTCTCTGTGTGCCCAATCATTTGGTCATGCCAATTAGCAAATAATGAAAAGTTAGCAAGTCAAAGGCCATGTGCAAAATATAAAGGAAAGACGATGTCAGGTCCTTCTCATCAAGCAGCTAACATTGGAGTTAAGTAACTCTGTGGATATAGGAAGGGGCTGTGTTCACGTTCATGGATTTGTAGTCCTTGGATTGAGAGAAGAAATAGTGCCCTAATTTAAACAGGCTCCGGCTGAGATGAAAGCTGGGTAGTAGAATGCAAGTAAACGAGATGGTCTGCTGCATCAACAAATGTCATTAAAAACAACTATGTGATGGTGTCAGTACAAATTTGAAAGCAGATCTGGATAATTTGACAATATGGGCAAAGCAGACTTAATCAAGTACATTCTGCTTATCGAACTGATATTGACGTAAATCTCCTTTACCCTCTCTGTCTGTAACCAGTATTGTCTTCACCAGTAATGTCTGCCTGTAACCAGTAGATTTTAGAGTTAAGAGACAGATTATTTCTAAATTTTTTTTGTCACTCTTGGTAGAGTGCGGTGGTGTCATAGCTCACAGAAACCTCAAACCTAATCCTCTTGCCTTAGTCTCCCTTGCTGTGCCCACCGCAACGCCCGGCTATTTTTTTTTAGAGACAGGGTCTCACTCTTGCTCAGGCTGGTCTTGAATGCCTAAGCTCAGTCAATCCACCCACCTTGGCCTCCCAGAGTGCTAGGATTACAGGTGTGAGCCGGCACACCTGGCCTGGTCTAGGGGTTGCAAGCAGCAAGTGATCATGCCCACTCTGGCTCCTCTGTGGATGGTGGCCACGGAGAGACGAGGATGGTAGCAAGAGGGCTCGCAGAGGGGGTATTTCTAGGCAGATAGTGATGAGTGAACCAGGCACACTTTCTTTCTTTCCAGTGACATTGGAAAGAGGTGGATAAACTCAAGATTTGCTTTGCTGGGAGAGCTGCCTGGAGTGGCCCATCCTTTGGCTGTGGAGTGTGAGGGAGACAGGCTCCTTCCTTTGTCTTTCTCCTTTGCTGTGAACGGGTCTCATGTGGTCATGTGGAGGTTTGGCGTTTATTTCTACTAAAGGCTTGCTCCTTCCTTCTTTCCTTTCTTTCTTCCTTCCTTTTTCTTTTGTGCTACTTTGACTTAGGGGTAGATATTATTTCTTTGAGCATTTGAAACCCCAGATCTTCTTTGATGAGACCAGTTCTAGCAAAAGTGGGGTGCAGGCCCAGGAGGGACTGCTGAAATACATCAGACTTAGTATGTGGGGGCAGCAAGATATGCTCCTGCAATCCCCTGTCCCTGTTACCAGGACCCACTTTTGAGGGTCATCTTTTTTTTTTTTTGAGACAGAGCCTCAAACTGTCACCTTGGGGAGAGTGCCGTGGCATCACAGCTCACAGCAACCTCCAATTCCTGGGCTCAAGCGAGTCTCCTGCCTCAGCCTCCCAAGTAGCTGGGACTATAGGCGCCCACCACAACACCCAGCCATTTTTTTGGTTGCAGCCGTCGTTGTTGTTTGGCAGCCTGGGCTGGATTCGAACCCGCCAGCTCAGGTGTACATGGCTGGTGCTTTAGCCCGTTGAGCCACAGGCGCCGAGCCATGGGTCATCTTACCTACTGCCAAGAAATGGCTCTTCTCGCCTCTGGCCCTGTACTCAAGTTCACACAACCTGTTCAAACAACTGCAGGCTGAGCTGATGGTCACTGTGCATCCTATGGATCCAACCGTCCTGGTGGTTTCACTGAATTCCTTTTTCTGTTCTATTTTCTGGGTTCAGTTGGGTTTGGTTCATGGCGGGGGAGAGGGCAGGGGAGTGAATGACGGGCACGTTGTTCTTAGGGTGCTTGGGGTGTCACATAGGCCCCGTGTTTTCCCATCTTCTCCTGAGCACAGAAGCATGGAGGGCAGCTGAGTGAGGCTCTAGCTGCTTGTTCTTGGATGTCCTCTTTCAATGATGGGGGAGGTATGAGGGAAGAAAGAAGCCTTCCAGAAGGCTCAGTTTTACCATCAGGCTTTCAAAGTCATCCTGAAGGATACAAGCCAAGATAGCATACTTAACTTTTCACTTTAATTTTTGGATTTTATTTTTAATACTGTGAAGTTCACACTGAAGTCCCTTAACATCTGGACTTCCAGCTGCAGGTGTTCTCCACGGTTCCCAGCCCCACACTAGCCCTCAGCTTGGATGGGTTTGAGGACGAGATGACGAGAGTCATGTCTGGTAGCAGTTAATTGACTTGGACCATCCGGACTGGAGATTGAGCGTCACCAGATGTGCCCCAGATTGAGTGGCATGACTTTGTTCCTTTGCGCCTGCTCTGTCCTGGGGATGTTCCCCTCGCTGAGTCCAGCCCCGTGGGCTCCATGTGCTCTCAGCACCCTGGCTCCTTAGAGAGCCGCATGTTGTGTTCTGTTGGAAGTGTGCTGTGTCTTGAAGATGGGAGCATCTTTTGGAGTGACAACATTTATAGATGTTTAAATCCCGGGAGAAAATTAAATATTTGACTATATTAAAAAATAAAGCTTCAGTTGAGGATTTCATATTTTATGCCTTAAAAACTTGAAGTTCATTGTGTAATTCTACAAGGATTTATTTGAGGCTGTGCTGCCAAACTCCTCTTTTTTCCAGGGAGTTCATAGTGCCTGGTAGGTGGCGAGACAGAGGTGGGAAATACCAGAGGTAGCAGAGGGCAGCGTGTGAGCGCCTGGGAAGCTGAGTGCCGGGCGTCTGAGCATGGGGAGGATTCAGGGCGGAGATCAAGAAGGTGCTCCCTAAGCATCGAGAAAACACCATGTCTACCATCAAGGGCCAGGATGGGCTCAGAAGCTGTGAGTAGATCCTGTCTAAACATGTGGCTTGAGTCTCTCTTAGCTCCATTTGAGTTTTGCAGTGCGAGCACATGACCTCTGACCAGTGGTGCTTCAATAGACAGCCCCGTGGCTCTCCGTCCCCTGCCCTGTTTCCTGAAGGCCTCTGGTTTCCATCGCCTCAACAGACCATGTGTCTGCAGCTCTTTACTGCTTATGGAGCAGCCTCGCTGACTCTCAGAGGCCACATTCAGCTGGTGGGAAGAAGGGAGAGAAGTGGCCTGCGCGGCTTCCTTGGGTGTGGGCAGCCTCCTGTGCGGTTAAACGTCTGTTTGTGGGCCATCCTCTCTGATGACTCCATTTGTCTTCCATTTAAAGTGCCAGGAGCCCCTTTGACTCCATAGAAGCCGGTGGTAAAAGAATGTTTTAAGAAAAAAACTGAAGGAGGATTCTATTTACAGAAATGCAATGGGAACTCAGTCTCCCTCCACGGAGCCAGGTGAGGTGAGCAGCACTTGGGGGACTGTGCTTGCATTTCCCCACAAGGCACTGAGCATTTTAGCCACAGTGAATAGATAGTAGCCCTGCACAGGCTGTCGGGAGACTGAGGATCAGAGAGGAGAGGAGATGCATACTTTCTTCCCAGCCTCCTCTCCTGGTCCAGCGGACCACTTGATGTGAAGAGGCTGTTTAACCACAGCAGGAATCCTGCTGTTACTGAAGGACTCAGGGATGTCCCCAGCATCATGCACACTCACAGGGGTGGGTGTGACTGACAGCTCACCTCTGAACCCTCTCCCGGAGCACCCTCAACAGGCCTCTCAGCCAGCATGGGGCCTGTGGGTAAGCCCTGGGCTCACCCCGGCCAGGTGGGCTCTGCAAGGCCTGGGTTCCCTCCAGGGACATCTGCTGTGGCTGAGCATCTGGGGTACTTGTCTTTCCATTTATGCACAATAGGATGCCCTTGATCCAGGTTACTCCAAGTCCTACTTGAGAAATAAGCATAACCCTGCTCTGCTCCCCAGTTAGGGGGCAACATAACTGGTACCCGAAGCTAACACTCCTGGTGTAGCCCCTTAGCCACGCTCAAGGGTTGCTTAGGGACAAGGGCCCTGTTCTTCATCTGGCCTTACCGCTGGACCAATGCCCCTAAACATGGAGCCCAGGAAAGTTTTACTCTTGTTTCTGTTTATGAGCCACCCAATCTGGCAGCATTACTAACATTGACAAGAAGGCGCCGAATCTGTGAATTAGTTGCAGAGCTTTCTGTGGGGTAGAAGAACAAATAATTGGGACAAAATATACTGTGATAAGGAAGCCTGCCCTTTTGTTTACTGACATGCATCTCTGCTTCAAGCTATTCTAAAAATGATGATTTCATTTGCGAGGTGATAAAAGAATGAATGGAAATTTACCTATGAGTGCCTCTGTAATTGAGTGCCTATCTGCAGGATGAATAGCAGAAGCAAATTATCCGCGATGAGCCAACTCTCACTTTCCTAGGACTGTGCCTCCTATTCTTCCTGATCAATAGAGGACGTTGTCTACTCCGCCAAATTAGCCAAACACTGATAATGTTGTCAAAGAACAGCTCCATTAGATTTCACAGATGCCTGACACCAATATAAAAGCCTCTACCCTCACAGCATTTCAACTTCAATTTTTTCCTACATGACTCAAAAAAATAAATTTGTTTTGCGGGCCAGTCATGATGAGTTTGACAGGTTAGAAGATAAAAGAAAAGTTAGCAATATCGGCTGGGGTGATTCCCACAAATTTCATTAGGCTCTCTACCATACATGGGGGCTGTAAGCAAACTGGGTGAACTGGAACGGCCCTTCTGCTGGGGGGTGGGGTCTGGGTCCCCAGCCCTGACTATGATGCTGACTTAGCCACATGGAAATAATGACTGGGAGATCTAGAGCAGTGACCTTCAGCTGAGAAATCTGGTAGGGATTAAAAAAAGATAATAAGAAGTCTGATAGGGAACTGAGGGCTGGAGGGGGCTATACCCACCATCTCCACATGGTTCAAACTCAGAGCAATGTTTAAAAAACAGCACCATGGACCCTCAGGTGTGTTGGGAGAACGGACAGAAAGTAGGACACAGGACATCCTGGAGGTGGGACAGCTGTCTAGAAAGGAAAAGTACTTCCGTGGTGCTGCCCTGCTCATTTCAGGGCTCATACAAACCTTTAGGGAGACCTATGAGGTCAAGTGATCGCTTGTTTATGTTCTTTTTATTAAAAAGATCATATAACAGGGAATCTGAAAAAATAACTCCATCACCTCATCACTGTTGTATCTCTGATTCACAGTGCAATTTCTCCACATGCACATGTGGTAGTTGAGTTTTTCATTCCTCCTTCTCCACCCTTTGACTGGAGCATGACACGCTCCTTCCTTGTGGGACATACGCCAAATTGGGACGGCTCAGGGGACTCTCGGGTGATGCAGCTCAAGGGGAGGCAGACTCTTCACAGGGTTGGGTCTGGTGGACTTCCTGGCCCAGCAGGGGCCTGATGGTCGGTGTGTGTTTGGTTGTGAGACCAAGCTCTCCTTCCATCCCTCCCCAGGGGCCTGGCTCTCCAGCCTAATGGGGAGGTGGGTCGGGAAGTGAGGGAGGTGGGTGAAGTGGATGAAGGGGTAGTAAGCCTGAAGACTAGGGGACCAAAAGTGGGATTCTGGGAAGGATGAGCAGAAGGTTTAATATCCAGAATCCACAAAGAACTCAAATATATTAGCAAGAAAAGAATAAGTGATCCCATCTCAGGGTAGGCAAGGGACCTGAAGAGAAACTTCTCCAAAGAAGACAGGTGCATGGCCTACAGACACATGAAAAGATGCTCATCATCCTTAATAATCAGAGAAATGCAAATCAAAACTACTTTGAGATATCATCTAACTCCAATAAGATTAGCCCACATCACAAAATCCCAAAACCAGAGATGCTGGCATGGAT
>CAUYON010067153.1:0-10253 GCA_963573935.1 Arctocebus calabarensis | reverse complement strand
ATACCAGATAAAACTAAAACGGAATGCTTATGAGTTTCCCAGTCAAATAGAAATGTGTAAATTTGTTGGTGTGTTACACTTGCTTTTATACTTGCTTTAAAAATTGAAGAGAGTTATATAAAATAGAAAAGTATTACTTTTTATGTAGTCAGTCTGTTGTTCAGTGTTCAGCTTCTTCAGGTTTCATGGATTATAAAGTCTTTTAGGACAGAAGATATTCCCGACAAGCCATCAGGTAACATTTACGGCTTTAAAGGTAGATGTAATTTTAATAATAACAGGCCATATTTAAGGCTCTATTAGGCAGAGCTCTGGTTGCCTTTGATTTATTCATCAATGTGAGGAATCTGAAATTTTCTAATGCCTAAATTTGGGGGAAAAAATTCCAGTGGTCTCTTTGCATTAAATCATCTGCTCTACATGATTGCAGGAATGCATTTTTAGCATCAAAGGTTCCGTTTTTGATTAAATTTCTTGTCCAATCAATTGAACTCTTTGGAAAGCATTTATTTCTGGTAAAGTATTAATAGATCATTGTGAATAGAGTAGCAGACTAATTATAACCTAATCCAGATTCCTTTTGGATAGCATCTTAAAGAATTTGTGTAAATTTAACATATTATTAACGCAAATTAACTTGTTCGTCATTAAAGCAGATCTGAAGGTAGTACTCACGCAGGTTTAACTGTATGGGTGTGCTTTTCATGGACAAAGGCGCCAGCAATACCTCCTGCTCCTGAATTTAAATACTGAATTGAAAAGAAATTAAATTGTATGGGTTTACTTAAATACTCCCAAATATGACAAAAAATGTAATCATTTGACATTTTTTGAAACCACAACTTTTTTTTTTTTTTTTTGTAGAGACAAGAGTCTCACTTTAGCGCCCTTGGTAGAGTGCCGAGGTGTCACACAGCTCACAACAACCTCCAACTCCTGGGCTTAGGCGATTCTCTGAGTAGCTGGGACTACAGGCACTGCCACAACGCTCGTCTAGTTTTGTGTTTTTGCAGTTCAGCCGAGGCTGGGTTTGAACCCGCCACCTTCAGTATATGGGGCCAGTGACCTACTCAATGAGCCACAGGCGCCACCCGAAACCACAACATTTAATAGTCCAAACACATGATAATTTGAGTTTTTATAACAAAACAAGCTTTGGTCATCTTTTTCAAAGAAAAACAAATGGACTACTACTAGTGTTAGTAGGCTGAGAATAAATTGCTATTACTTTTGGGCCAAATTTTGACCCAGCTAGTAGAAAGCAGCTCTACTGAGATCTAATTTCAAATATTTATTTTGCCATAAAATATGTAAATAATAAAAGTACCATTTTAAAAACACTTAAATTAAATTAATTGGTTTTATTTTCATGCTCTGTCAGCTAAATTGCCTTCATATTCCAATGCCAATTTTCATCTCTAAGAATCATTTTTACATGTGTAGAAATTTCACAACTTATCAGCAAGAACAACAATAACCAAAAAGATCCTAAGAAGCTAATACATTTAAATTACGTTTTAAATGCATCTTTTTTCTACAGACCCTCCTGACTTTTTTACAGAAGTTTAGGACCGACTAAGTTCTCTATCATGATACAAATACTATATTCACTTAATTATTATATTCTTCTATTATGAGACTCCGCTATTACCTAAAATTAAAAAATGCAATCATAAAAGAAAAAGCAAAGTAACTCAAATCCTTAATTGACCCGTGAATCCACATTTTTCTTCAGTTTAATGTCAATGTAAAATAAAAGGATGTAAATATATTAACCAGTTTGTACCTTGTAGGAACACCAGCAGGCAAAATCAACTCCCCAATCGTGTAAGTGAAGTTCAACATTTCCAACTGCATGTGCTAGATCAAAGCCAACAAAACAACCCTGGGGAAGAACAGAATAACAGGTTTTGAATTTGCTGAATGGTTCAAAATAGTAAATACAAACATCTCTATGAAAATCTTTGACAAACTGTTGTGCCATAGTGAATTGTCCTTTGCAGTGATTACCAAGACCACTTTGCAAGGCCTGCCAGATCAAAGTTTTTTCATAATATTAAGATATTCTTTGCTTTTTACTGGGCTGACATTGGACCTATAATGCAAAAGAGTGTTGGGTAAAACTGCTAGTAACTTAGTAGGGACTGAGGCAATGGCAGCGACTTGTAGCATCGGTCACTACATTGGTCACAACCATTCACTCATAGGCTGGTCATAGGCTGGTGGTGGTGGTGGGGAGTTCTTGTTAAAGCTCTGAAAATAAACAATTTTTATTTAATCTCCACACTTTAATTCTAATATTTTTAATATTTAATGTAGGGAATATATGTGAAACTCTTGACCCCTTTCAGAAGTAGACTGTCTCAAAATAATGCACTTATGCAATTATTTGTGTTGCAACTCGAATTAACCACCTTTATTTTAATCATTTTGGTGAAATGATTGCATTTTGGGAGAATCATTTTGGTGTGAAAGAGCCCCTGAGAGATGATGATAATTCTGGGTACTAGATAGTTTTTTTGTTTTTGTTTTTTTAATTGAATGAAATGAGTTTCACCTCAAGGAAAACAAATCATAGCATTTGTTCCCAATAATAAAATAATATCAGAAAACTTGTGTCTACTTACATGAGTATGACTCGTTCTAGTATTAGAAGATATTTCTGGTGACTTCAGTAACAACAAATTAATACAATTGTTTTTTGTGTTTTTTTTTGTACAGACAGAGTCACACTTTGTCACCCTCGTAGAGTGCTGTGGTGTCATACTGCTCACAGCAACCTCCAACTCCTGGGCTTAGGCCATTCTCTTGCCTCAGCCTCCTGAGTAGCTGGGACTATAGGTGCCTGACACAATGCCTGGCTATTTTTTGGTTGCAGTTTGGCTGGGGCCAGGTTTGAACTCACCACCATCTGTATATGGGGCCAGCACTCTACCGACTGGGTGGTGCCTGTGTGTAGGCATATTAATATAATTTAAAAAGTATTGTACAACTGATATTTCCAAAGGCTGCTACTTTATGTATATCATGGTGATATCAATGGTGTTATTAAGCATCAGTGAAAGATCTACTCAAAATGCATGTTCAACCAGTGAATTTTAATACAACAAAATACAGAGTGTTCAGTGATTTTGTTTCTTGTTCCAAACTTGTACCACAACACCTAGAAGTTCTCACTTGCCAAATTCCAGTGCAATACCAAAGAATATACCCAATAAACTGAAAAGGCTATTAAATTATTCCTACCTTTTTCAAATATGTATCTGCATGGGTATCAATTTCTTCATATGATAGAAAAAGGGAAACCAAATACAGAAACAAGCATCAAAAAATAGCTGTCTTATTCTAAGTCAGATTTTAATGAGATTTCCAAATGTGAAACAAAGCGACTATTTTTTGTTTGTTTTAAAAAAACATAGTTTTTTGTATCAATGGATGGCTTTTATGAATATATAACAAGTTGGTTTTTATTCTAAAATAAATAAATACTTTTTTTTTTTTTTTGAGACAGGGCCTCAAGCTGTCACCCTGGATAGAGTGTCATGGCATCACAGCTCATAGCAACCTCCAATTCCTGGGCTCAAGCAAGTTTCCTGCCTTTGCCTCCCAAGTAGCTGGAACACAGGGCCCACCACAACCCCCAGCCATTTTTTGTTGTTTGTTGTTGTTGCAGTCATCATTGCTGTTTGGCGGGCCCAGGCTGGATTCAAACCCACCAGCTCAGGTGTACGCGGCTGGCGCATTAGCCCATTGAGCCACAGGCGCCAAGCCAAATAAATACATTTTAAAATTCTGTTTTAGGCTCGGCGCCTGTGGCTCAACAGGCTAAGGCACCAGTCACGTATACCTGAGCTGGCGGGTTCGAATCCAGCCCGGGCCCGCCAAACAACAATGACAGCTGTAACCAGAAAATGGCCGGGTGTTGCGGCAGGCGCCTATAGTCCCAGCTACTTGGGAGGCAGAGGCAAGAGACTCGCTTGAGCCCGGGAATTGGAGGTTGCTGTGAGCTGTGGATGCCATTGCACTCTATCCAGGGTGACAGCTTGAGGCTCTGTCTCAAAATAAAATAAATAAAAATGAGAAATCTTTAAAAAAAAAAAGAAAATAAAATAAAATTCTGTTTTAATTACAAATACAGAAAATACAGGTAGACATAGACACAATATCAAGTTCTCTTTGCAATCCTTACTTACTTTAAATAGTATAAAAGGTTTTCCTTTTTATAAAGTTTCAGAACTACTTCTTTAGTGTCTCCTAGTAATCTAAAGGAGTTAATAAAGGTGTTTACTAATCACTTAGTCCCACATCATGCCCATATTCAATCCAGCCACTCCATGCATACACGTTGTGGTGAACTGCACTCATGCTTCTGATCCTTTGCTCCTTTGTGTAGCTTATCTTTTGGCAAGTAACTGTTCAGGTCCTCCCATGGTGGGAAAAGTATGATTCTCTGACACTGGGCCCAGCCATGTGACTTGTTCATTTAAACAGAATGTTAGCATAAAAGTAGAGTCTCAAAATCCCCTTGAGTGATTATGCTCTCTTTTGCCCTCTGCTATCTTTATGAAAAGGACTTGCTTGGGCCAACCTGCAGGCCCAGATGGCTAAGGAAAGAAATGCAGACCAGAGCCATCCTTATCTGAGTTTGCCTGGATCATCTACTCACCCATAATACTCAGCTGGCAAAAGATGCATGAGAGAGCTCAGCTAAGACGAGATCCTTCCAATTAAGTCCTGCCTAGCTCAGCTGACAAGGCTATCCATAAATAAATAGTTATTCTTTCTTGCCCAAAAGTTCTGCGATGGTTTATTACACTGCATTTTTATCACAAGAGATAACTGACATGTACCGCGCAAGATGTAATTTACATGGTCTTAGAAATTATAGCTCATTCCACTCAATAGTACAAGTTACAGAAGGATCACTAGATGGGGGGTGGGGTGTGGATCAGTTACTCCTGAGTCCCTTTAGTTTTCATCTCAGAATAAAAGTGTGTCTCCATGCGGGGAGCTATTCTGTAAGCAAAGATGCATAATTCTGATATACTACAGATCTTAGGGTCAGCCAGCTGCATTATCTGAAGGTCAATTTTAAAAGTATTCTTATCCAATCATAGAGAGGGGCAAATGGTGTTGTTAGAGAATTTCTAAGTTAACGTTGACTCTGCTGCCATCTCCATGTACATTGACTTTGGCCCGTGGTAACCTCTTCTGATCTGAGTCCATTTTGCCTTATTTACTTGTCATCTGGATTCAGGTGCTTTATCTGTCTGCCTAGTGGAATTCACACTGGTTTTTGAGTTGAAACCAAGCCTCATTCTAACTAAATTCCCAGAGAGACAAAGTAGACAATGAACACGTGCTATTTTATCATCCAAATTCTACCCAAGTGGCAACCTTCTAATTTAATGCTTATCATTAAAATAATTTAACTACATATCTAAATGTCATTTTTTTTTCCTCGAGAAGGTCTCGCTCTGTCACTCAGGTTGAAATACAGTGGCATCATAAGAGCCCACTGCAGCTTCAAACTGCTGGGTTCAAGCAATGCTAATGCCTCGGCCTGCAAGTACCTGGGACTGCAGGTGTGCCCCACCACATCCTGATAATTTGTCTATTTTTTGTAGATACAGGGTCATGCTCTCGCTCAGGCTGGTTGTGAACTCCTGGCTTCAACAATCCTCCTGTCTCAGCTTTCCAAAGTACTAGGATTCTAGCTATGAGCTGCCATATCCAGCCAAAATGTTAAAATTTATACTTTGAAAATATAATGATTCATTCCACATGAAGACAACTTTGTACATGAACATAAATTTAAAACCTGATGATTAAATGAGTGTGATAGAACTTTAGAAAATATTTTACTTCTGGGTTTGTCTACTATTAGTTTGCCAAGTGAACATATAATAATTGTATGCTCCAAATGTTAGATTTTCTGTAACACTGAAGGAACATGTCCCTCAACGGAAGTAAAGTTTCTGAAGTAAATAATTGCAGTGGGATGATTTTAGAATTGTTCTAACACCTCCTAAGAATAAATAACCCCAAACTGCTGTTATAGGTGTTTCCCTAGAGCAGAGAGATGCAAACTCTGACGTGTGTTTATGAAGTTATATTGGAACACAACCCGTCTCATTGGTTTAAATATGGGCCATGGCTGTTTTTGTACTACAGAAACAGAATTGAGTAGTTGCAATAGAGACCATATGGCCCACAAAGCTTAACGTATTTTCTACCTGGCCCATTACAGAAAAGACTTGCTCATGTCTACCTTACAGCATTAGTTTCCATAAAGAAAACTCAGTAGTTTGAAAAGTTATTAATTAAAAACATCACTATAGTGTGACTGGAGCTAGTATCTCACAAAAAGAAAATTTCTGACTGGTATTTTATAATTAGGCAGGGGAAGATAGATTTGTGCTTTGTTTCTTGTCAAAAGATGAGCAATACATGCCATATTAATAAGATAGGTACTTTGTGCTAACATTAAGTTTGAAAAGTAACATCAAAGAAATACAATTAATCTCAGTTGAGTCTTAGACATTATAACAACCTGGGCTTGCTGACTAACTTTTAGGTTTAATAGACACACACACACACACACATTTGTTAACTTGTATTTACAATACGAAAACATTATTTGAGAAAAAAACAAACATTAATTATTCTAAATTTGAAGTCCTCTTTCCTCTCACCAACATTTTTTATTAAAGCAATGACTCTTTTATGAATCTACTTTTATAGCTCAACTTTTCATTGATAGGCTTTTTCTACAACTCAACTTTTCTTAGAAAACTCAAGGAGTATAAAAGACAACACTTTTATTTTATTATCAATTATTTTTAAAGAATGGCACAGTGAAGAAACCACAAAACTTCACCTACCATATCCTGTTATTAAAAGCCTCGTGGCCACATTTGTGGCACCACATCAAATAATCAATTGCAGCTTCTACAATATGTGTTAATTCATGTTACGTTTCTTTCCCATATGGATGGCATTAATATAAATTATTAAAATTAGACAGTTTTGAAGAAAAGACGGAAGGATAAAAACTTGAAGAGCATGACAAAGTGATTTTATAAATGTGTCACTAGATGGCAGCATCTTAAAAATAATAATATTAATAAAAATTACGAGTTCTCTAAAACTTCTCCACAATTGTCCAGTTAGGTATTTTCATTATTTAACCTCTAAGTATATGTAACATGATATGTATAGGTGAAAACCTAACCCTACACTTGAGTGCCTATTTTATGCAATCTTTAATAAAAATCAAGTATTTTTCAACAAGTTTTTATCCAAAATTGCCCACAGGTGCTCATGCTTATATCGACACAACTACACACCAACATGGCATCATTCAGCCACTATGCCACCTCCATTAGAGCCAATCCCCAAACTATTAAAGTCGTCCCCTAATCCTCCCAAACACTTCCAGCCGACATTCTTCCAGCTCTAAATCACCTATTTGATTCTGAGCCTCCCCTGTTTTTCTTAAAGAACTCTCCTTAGCTTCAGAATATAATTCATACATCTTAGTGATCCGCTACTTTCTAGCTCTCCTGTCTCAGATGCCTCCATACCAGCCACACTCTAGTTACACAAACTTTTTCCTTTCTTCAGAATATTCTTCCTCTCCTCATTTCCATGGCTAGCTCAGACTGTGATCACAGGATAACTTCCATGAGGTTCTTTTGCCAGCTCTCTCCCCTGTCTCATCATACAGCCCTTGTTGCATATCTTTGTAGCAATTTTTCAATCTTTTTGTCTTCTCTCACACAATATGAACCCTTATAATTATTAAATAAATAAGTAGGTGAACAAATAATAAAGTCTTAACTACTGTCAATAGGTATTCTCTACAGTGATGTTAAATAATAAAAGAATATTATTTGAGTTTCTCTGTTTCTGAAGATATTTTATTACCTGTGCTATTATTTCAGACATGACTTTTTTTTTTTAAAGAAGTATCTTGGGGAAAATAGCAATCAAAAATGTGTTCAGGATTCCTCTCAATTAAATAAAGAATATCATGCATGTTCTTCTCTTGACATCTTCACTAGCACAATGCTAAGAATTTTTTTTAATCAGTGGTGTAACGTAAGACACAAGGCTTGTGCTGACATTTCCAGAAAGACAGTTGGCTGTCTCTCAACTTTGATTAATTGTTTACTTATTTATTAGTATGAAATATGGAATGGTACAGCTGAATTATTTTCCCAGAAGCATTAAATTTCTGATAATTTTATTGATTTATTTTGTAATAACTTGACTTTGGATTATTATTTTGTTTATTCTTTCTTCACTAAAAAGAATACCCATGAATTATGAAGATCAGTAACAAGTAGCAGATTTAACATGAAAAATGTAATTACACAAGATATTTGTGGCTATACCCAGGGCTGATATTCAGCCAGTAGGCATTAGTGACCTCTTTTGATAGTTAAATAATGAAATACTTAAGGTAGGTAAATAGACTTTATACTAAGCCACCTAAATCAAACTATCCATTATTTCAGCCCTATGGTCCCTGAGAGGTGCCTGTATGAGGTGCCTGAGGCTAATCATGAATACCAGTGCCTGAATGTTCTCTCCTAGGTGCTGGCCCAGACTCCAGTGAATGAGACAATGCCCTTGACAGTGCCACTATGATTACGGTGGATTAACCAGATGCCTATCAGTCCCTCCAGGCTAACAGCAGGTACCAGCTGGTAATCCCATAGAGGATGGCCGTCTCTAACTCTTGTAACAGTGACCATCACCATACCAATCAGGCAGTTAAATGCTTTGAATATCACTCCTGGCTTGATGCAAAAGTAAGAGGAAATGAATGGAGAACTACAATGCTGTAAATATTATCTTAAAGAGAAAAAGTGCGATGGAAAATCTGAGGAAAATGAAAGAAAAAAGAAAAAGTTACAGGGAGATTTGTGTGTAAGCATGTAGGTCTACTCTATAGAGACACTGTGAGCGAGTGGTGACTGAACAATAACAGGTTGGCTAGTTACTCAGATCCTGGGCTTTCCCGAAGAAGTTCATATTCAGGGAGCTGTGGAATAGTGCCAGGGAATAGAGAGGAAGGTGAAAGCTGGTAGGTTTTCTTGCCCCAGTCTTGGAACATTCAACTTCCCAAAATTAATCAATGTCTTCAAAAGCACTCATAGATGTGAAGTTTAAAATCACTAGAGTAAAAACCTCTATAAAAAGGGCCTCTACTATTCAGTAAATACCTCATTTCAGAGTGAATTTCTGTTCTGAAAGTCTTTCCTTTTAACCAGACTAAATTTACCATGGTCTTCAAAAATTGTTCTTGCTCTTTTTCCCTTTTCTTCCAGCTCACTGGTTATTATGTTCACTCTGCACTTATAGTCAATAAACTATATGTGACACAATTTCTTTCCAAAAATTATTTAATATAGCTACCTACTAATTTTTATTTATTTATTTATTTATTTTTTTATTGAATCATAGCTGTGTACATTAGTTCAACCATGGGGTACAGTGTGGGGGCTTCACATGCAATCTGAGATATTTTATCAACCTGATTGACATAACGTTCATGATATTTTCTCATTTACTGTAAGTCTTCACTTATTTATACCAATAGTTCAATGAAAATAGCCATTCTTCATTGTTAAAACATAAAACAATACAAAATAAAAACAAACAAATAAAAAGGCAAAATGATACTGTATTCCAAGTAGAGCTCCTAGGTAACTTTATAAAAATAAGTAGCATGGTAACAGGAATCAAAGCTTAACTTTCCTATAGGACAGTAACTGAATGTTACTCAAAGTAATTTTAATCATGTGGCTTTTGTAGATAACACAGAAGACAATAAAAATAAAGAATAATCAGTATATATAAGATATTACAGGAAAAAATCCACACAATATTCCATCCAGGAAGTTATCTACTTGATAATCAATTCTAAATGCCCATATTAAAGTTTAGCAACAAACAGGAAGAGAAACAAGAAAAATTAAGATGGTAGATAAGATTTCATTCTTAACCTTGTGACGGATTATGATTAAGGTCTGAATAATTTCAAATGTATTTCATCAAATACTATTTTAAAATATAAGTACATGGCTATGAAGAATAGTTTATTTTTAAAAATAATTTTATTAAATCATAATTGTGTACATTGGTGCAATCATAGGGCAGAATGTGCTTCATATACAATCAGAAATATTTTGATCGTACTGTTAGAGATAGCCTTCATGGCATTTTCTTGATCACTATATAAA
>CAUYON010067152.1:0-29251 GCA_963573935.1 Arctocebus calabarensis | reverse complement strand
TTTATAATTTTATTGAATCATAATTGTGTACATTGGTGCAATCATAGGGCACAATGTGCTTCATATACATTCAGAAATATTTTGATCGTACTGTTACAGATAGCCTTCATGGCATTTTCTAGATCACTATATAAAGACATTGATACTCTACATTTAATAAGTTTCACCAGTACTCTGCTAAGATGCACTGTAGGTGTGTTCCCACTAATTGCCCTCCCTCCACCCATCCTTCCTCCTCCCCTCTTAATGGCTACAAGTAAACAAGCTTGAACTTTGTTTTGGTTGGAGACGTTATCTTTATAACACTATCTTTATCTTCTAAGACTATTTGATAGGCAAACATCCAGAATGTAAGAGCCATTATTTCAATACCAGACATGCAGAAATGTGAGGATCTATTAGAATTGTCTCTCAACAATATCTACCTCTCAATTTTACAATGGTTTGCCTTCTGGCAATTGTGCCCATGAGTGTACCATTCCATAAGCCACTCTGATTAGTCTGAACAACAAAGGATGGAACCAAATCCATTTATCTCACACAAATTTAATTAATCTACTAGTATCTACCACAAACCAATTTATCTCACACAAATTTAATTAATCTACTACTGACAGAACTATAAACAGCAGGATGAGCCTATCCTGAAGCACCAATCTTTCCCATACTTTATAGACTCCCAGAACTAGTCAACAGAACAAGTTCCATAAACCATCCATATCTACATTACAAAGTCAGGTGGATTTCTCTTCATATTTCTGTCCTGACTTTTCCACTGGATCCAAATCATTAAACCAGGTAAAGCAGAATATGTTAGCAATTCCACAAATTCAGAATTCTAAGAGTCAATTCTCTCATCTATAACAACCCAATCTTTAAGTTGAGGCTGACTTTGCAAGAATTAAGTGGTATCATTGATTACTTCAGCTAAAGTAAAGGACAATTTTTATACCATCTATTCTAATGGGATTACTTCAATTGGAGAGAAAATCCTCATGGAATAAGCATCAATATTAAGACAGTTGTCATGAATGAGTGACAACTATCACTCCAAAAAGTATTCTGAGTAGCCAAGGATAAGCACAATTTAGATAAAACTCTGCAAAACTAATATATATTATAATATATTATATATGCATAGGTAGGTATAATAATATGATAATTCATATTCACAAATATTTAATAATAAAATACACTTCAATTACTATTTTTTAAACTATTACCTGTGAAGTAGCTCTTAAAACTTCTCAAGGGTTTTCAACATCTATAAAAATAGTCATATTATATTTCCTCTTTAAATATAATAATGTATGACTTTATTAAAGTATTTCCAGAATCATCCTTCATTCTTAGAAATACATTTACGTATAATGTAATAATTAATGTTGTTGGATTTCAGTATACACCATTTTGTGTGGTCTTTATATCTCACCTGTATTTTTACTGTTGGTCCTCTATTCGTTTTTCCTCTCTTACTTAATGCTAATCAAAAATTTTAGTTCAACATTTAATTCTCATACTGCCTTTGCAGATACATCTCTGCATTTTTTTAACTTGCTTTATTTGTTATTATAATATGTATCTTAACTTCCTGTCTTCCCCTTTTGGGAGTCCTCTCGTCATATAAGTCTATTGTTTCAATCAGTTTTATTCTATATTGTCCAGTTGGGTTATTTTTATTCATATTGCTCCATGTTGACTGCCGATCTTTTTTTTCCCCATTATCTCCTGCTAATATACTCAATAAATTTTTTATTACAGGTATTGTAATTCCTTTACACATCTTTTGCTTCTATTGTTTTTAATATTTCCACTTTCTCTGCTGACAACCATATCTGTTTATTCATTATGACCATATTTTCCTTTAAGTCCCTGAATATAGTTGTAATATCTATTTTAACATCCTTATGTCCAAGATTTAACATTTAGATCATCATCTTTTCTATTGGTTCATTTTTCTCTTCACTATGAATCATGTTTCACATTCATTCCTTCATTCTCTAGTAATTTTGATTTTATGCTTTAAATGAAAATAACATTTAAACATGAAGTTTAGATTACAGTGTCTTCTTTTTTTTTTTTTTTTTGAGACAGAGCCTCAAGCTGTCACCCTGGATAGAGTGCTATGGCATCACAGCTCACAGCAACCTCCAATTCCTGAGCTCAAGCGAGTCTCCTGCCTGCGCCTCCCAAGTAGCTGGGACCACAGGTGCCCGCCACAATGCCCGGCCATTTTTTGGTTGCCCCGTCATTGTTGTTTGGCGGGCCCAGGCTGAATTTGAACCCGCCAGCTCAAGTGTACGTGGCTGGAGCCTTAGCCTGTTGAGCCACGGGTGCCGAGCCAATTACAGTGTCTTCTTATGAAAAGTATAGAATGTATAGAATTTGGTTAGGATGGGCAATTAAATTACTGAGTAATTATTTGGACCTGTTTTACTTATTTTGTTTTTTAGAGTGGATCTATTTTAAATTTTAGCTTAGTTTTACATTATGCCCTTTGCAGACTATAGCTTTCTTAAGCATTGTTTTTTTGTTTGGTTTTTTGGTTCTCCATTGATTACCCATTGTGTTTGCTGAGGTCTTTGCTTTGACAAGGATAGAATTTCAAAATCTCCCAGCTCTGCATATTCTGTTACATCATTTTTAACCTTGTAGTATATGTTGTCTTATAGACCTGGTGGAATTTTGTGCATTACATGATCAGCTAAGTGCTCAGCCATGTGAATCACTGTGCATATTTCTAGGGGTTCCTTTTTCATAGTTCTTTTCTGAACTCCTCATCTTTCATGTTTTAGCCACTTCGGCAGCCCATGACTCTGATATCTGTTCCCTCAATTCAGTAAAGCTATTACTAGCTTGGTTTCCTCCTATGTGTGCTGTAACAGAATTACCTTATGCAGAAATTCAGGGTGATTGTAAATTTTTTTTGTGGCTCAGATTACTTGTTTACCATGTTATTAATTATTACAGACCTGAGATGCTTACTATCTAATAACTGAAAAGAGATACCTCTATTTTATCTAATTTTACCACTGCTTTTGATGTGAGGCAAGTCTAGTATCAGTTCAGCTGTTATAACCAGAGGTAGAGCTCAGATGGTTCTTTATAAAAACAGAATGGCAGGTGACAGAATAACTAGTTTGTTTTGACTAACTGTTGAAGTCTTGGGTAAGTTGCTTATTATTTGCCTACATTTTTTAATTAGAAAGAAGAATTTGAGGTATGATTGCTGAAGCCACCTTCTAAATTTGAGATTTAGCATTCAACAATTTTTATGAACCTTATATTAAGAATGTAAAAAAAAGAAATGTGTTAAGGCATACTGAAAAAAATTGTCTGTTTTAGTTTTTTAAAAAGTGAGTGGACTGAATAATGTCATCTAATTTATAGTTTAAACCACCTGAATGAGGATAGGCTGGTGAGTATCTTCTCTTGAACTCAAAAACATATCAGAAAAATTGGGTGAATAGAAGCTATCTCTACTAATATAACATCCAAAGTTGTGTCAGTATAGAAAAAAGAGTTCAAGATTTTTTAAAATAAATCATCAATTGCTTGCAACAGAAATGTCTGTGCATTTGTTACAGTGCAGATTTCTGGACCCCACTTTAGAACTACTAAATCGCTTCCTGATTTGAGAATTTTTGTTTGTTTGTTTGTTTTGAAACAGAGTCTCAAGCCGTCGCTCTGGGTAGAGAGCTGTAGCATCACAGCTCACAGCAACCTTAGACTCCTGGGCTAAAGCGATTCTCTTGCCTCAGTCTCCCAAGTAGCTGGGACTTCAGACACCCAGCACAATGCCCAGCTTTTTTTTTTTTTTTTGCAATTGTCATTGTTGTTTTAGCTGGCCTGGGCCAGGTTCAAACCTGCCAGCCTTGGTCTATGTGGCCCGTGCCATACCCACTCTGAACTATGGGAGCCACCCTGATTTGAGAAATTTTTAGTAATCATTGAGGTGAATTTTGTAAAAAATAAAAATTTCAAAATTTACTTTCTGACAATCCCATTTTGTGAAATTATTTTGTAGAATTTTTTTTTGGCAGTTCTTTTTCTTTGGTTACATTTAGGA
Source organism: Arctocebus calabarensis (assembly GCA_963573935.1). NCBI lineage: Eukaryota > Metazoa > Chordata > Mammalia > Primates > Lorisidae > Arctocebus > Arctocebus calabarensis. The sequence continues at coordinate 25,182 of CAUYON010067152.1, read as the reverse complement.
TTTGATTGCAAATCCTGACTATTGGTTTGATAATATTTTACTCTTCAGTGAGGGAAATAGTTAATAAGATAAATGAAACTGTAATATTAATTAATAGGTAAAAGAAATAATGCTTTTAAATCTCTTTCCTTCTACCTAAAAGTAGGTGTTCTAAATTACTTAATATAAGAAAGCCTAGAGAATTTGTAGCTAAATGACATCATAAATGGAGCTGTAATTTCATGGTTTTCACTAATCACAAATGAGAATCAAGGAAGATCAGAAAGTCCAATATATATATCATTATTAGTTCCAATGGCCTTTCTCAACCAGGGCTCCCATATAAATCACATGACACAGAAAATTATTTCAGGGACCACTTTTTCAATTTTCCTGGAAAATTGCATAACAACTACCATTCTGAACGCGAAGGAGGTAAGTTAAATGGGTATATACAGAGCATGGCTTAGATAATTAGCACTTAATTCTTTCATGGAAGGAAAGATTAACAGATTTGCAGAAACTAAGCATAAGCTGGAAAGAGAAGCAGAATGAAAAATAAGTGAGGGGTTCAGACAGCTAGCCCACTGGAATCACCAACATCTGAACCGACTAATGATATGATCCATTTTGTTTGAAGTCACAGGATGGCCTTCTTCAATGTCTTCCCTATTCAAGGAATCCCAAAACTAACCTACCTGTATATTATTAAGCATAAAAAATACATAAGGCTGCAATGACTATCCCTGTTACAAAATAGTTTACTCAATATATGGTGGCTCCAATTAATGATAATGATGGATAAACTATTATTAGTTGAAACAATTCCTATATTGAAAGAAAATGATAAATTTATTTTTAAAGATTTGGTATTATTATTTATAATTTTTTAGAAGATATTTAAAGAAACATTTTAAATTAATTAAATTGAATTTAAAAAAAAAACACTAACTGGAGAATAAATGAAGGAAAATTTTGAAAATTTATGCTCTTTTTTAAATTAAATTCCCTCAAGAGTGTTTAAAACAAATACTAAAATCCCAATGTCAGTAAGGCATAAATAAATTAGGAAAAACTTCTTATCCCCAGGGCATAACAAAACTTGTGCATCAGTATTCTGAGCCATGATTAATGCAGTCAAAGTTTACATAAGCTTAACCACAATATTTAAAAATGAATTTGCTAAATATGATGGTCTATAAAGCCATATGCTTTACTAAGCTCGGCAAATATTATTAATAGTACTCTGTAATGACCTATCATACTATCTGAATCATTCAGATTTAGTGATTATTTCAACATTTCTTATTTCAGAGCTGTTACTTTTAATCATATTGTCATCTATTTAGATACATCTAACCATTTTCTTGTTTTGAGTACTAGCATTCTGAAAATTCTCAGTGTAGTCTTGTGATTTCTGGTCTCCTCGAGAATAGAATTTCATGTGATCATACCAGTATCCGTGTCTGTTGACAGTTACAGTAATGATATGTCAACATTTTATGAATAGTTAGCTTTGAAAAATACTCACATGCCAGGATGTGGATTTTTCAAACAATTTAATGTGCTGCCATCTGACAGCAACATAGACCTTTGTAGAAAAATGTTTTCTTTCTTCTGTATTGACCTATAGTGAAATGAAGATTTAACTAATACGGAATTTCTGATAACTGACTCCTTACTCAGAAATAGAAAGCTAGATAGCTTGTGTCCTTTCTATTTCTTTACCAAATACTTGTGTTGCTGGAACTGAAGATGAATTATAGTTCATTATTGACTTAGAACATTGAAATCCTTTAACAAAGAAGACAAGTGAAGATGTTAAAATCCTTTAACAAAATTTAATTATAATTCATTCTCGAGTTAGGACTTTAGAAACCTTTAACAAAGACATGCATTTAGGACTTTGAAACCCTTAACAAAGTTACTTACTATAACAACTATTATTTCCTTGTATCCATTATTAGAATTTTCAGAAATTTCACCACAATTCATGTGACTGAATAACAGCAACAATATATATTTTTTGAGATTCCCTTTCCAAAATTACATTTACTATTACAGCTTGGTAATACCAATAGCTTGGTATTTGCTATATCTTTAATTATTTAGCATTTGTGAGTATGACAATCTTTCTGTTTTATCTTATTCAGATTACCTTCATATTTATTCTTTCACTGTTGCTTTTATTTTGAAGGGTAAGAAAGGGAAAACATGTGTGGCCTAATTAAAAAAATGGTGGCTATTCTTGCTCATCTATGGGTGAAGATATTGAAACTAACAATTAAACTACAGATTGCTGAGCATTCTAATGTTTTCTAAACTGTAACTGTTCCTGATGAGAATTTAAGTTGTGCATACATTTAAAGATATAAATTCTTAGTTTCTACCCAAATAGTTACTAGCTTTTTTTTTATCAAAAATTATTCCTGCCCATGATTTCTTCCTCTGTTCTCTCACTTTTGAATTCACATTTCACTTATAACCAATAATTTATACTTGATACTTTCTATAAGGCTGTCTAATATCATCTAATTTCTGCCATGCTCATACCACACATTATTACATAAACTCCCAAAATATATTTTTATTTTTTTATTTTGTACTTGATAAAACATGTTGGGGATTTCTAGCTTCTGTGTAAGATGTAGAAAAATTTTGTTCCCAGAACTGTAGCAAAAAGATGCAGATAATTTGTTAAATCACAGCTTTTCTCTAATCCATCAGAAAGCTGAGATCACAGAGGAAAAAAAGATTAAGTTAAAACATTCTGGCATCTCCAAGAAGAGAGAAGAAACAAATACTTGCTTACCTGAGGAAGATACTTAAAATGTACAAGTCAGTAGAAGGATTTAGCTAATCTTTCTAATAAATTGCTAAATAGTGTAAGAATGTAAATCTCTGGAGTTGCTGCTTATGCCCCTTCACAGAGGAAAGTCTTGCTGTGGAGCATGACTTTGCTCCAGAGACCTCACTGGGTGCTCATGAGCAGCATCTGCAGCAAGTGAGAGTCTCAAGACAATCTCCTTTGTTGTTCAAGCCTGGAAGGTGGGAATGGTACTCACGGCAAGAAAGGCTCACCTAAAAAAAATAATAAATAAATAAAAAAAAATAAAAAAAAATAAAATAAAATAAAAAAAAAACAAAATAAAATAAAATAAAATAAAATAAAAAAAAGAAAGGTTCACCTAGATTTTCTACCTCACTAACCCTATGGAACAAAACATTTCAGCTGCTTGTGGAAAGAAGAAAAATCATATGTTTCTTGGAGACCTTATGTGAAGCACTATAATTGTGTATATATCTAACATCAGAGCTACTAAATAGCTAAAAAGTAAATAGAATTAAAAGAAAGAATAGGCAATCCTCATCAATATTTGCAGCTTCTGACACTCTTCTTTTAGTATTCAGTGAAATAAGTAAACAGAAAAATCAGTAAAGGTGTAGGAGACTAGAATGATAATAACCAGTTGACTTATTGACATTTACAGGACATCTCACCTAACAACAGCATAATACACATTTTTTTCAAGTGCATATGGACTATTAAACAGGACAGACAATATTCTGATTCAAAACAAGATTTCATCGAAATAAAATAATTTAACTCATACTAAGTATATTTTCTCAACAGAATACAATTGAGATAGAAATAAACACCAGAAAGACATTTGAAAAATTTCTCAAATATTTGGAAATTAAACAAAATGTTTTTTTAATTTGTATTTATTTATTTATTTATTTTTGTAGAGACATAGTCTCACTTTTTCATCCTTGGTAGAGTGCCATGGCATCACACAGCTCAGAGCAACCTCCAACTGCTGGGCTTAGGTGATTCTCTTGCCTCAGTCTCCTGAGTAGCTGGGACTATAGGTACCTGCTACAACAGCCAGCTATTTTTTTGTTGTTGCCATTTGGCCAGGGCCAGGTTTGAACCTGCCACTCTCGGTTTATGAGGCTGGTGCCCTACCCACTGAGACACAGGTACTGCCCCACAAAATGTTTTTAAAGCTCATACATCAAAGAGACAATCACAAGGAAGATTAAGGGGGATAAAAATGAATAGAGTAGAAAAAAACCCATAGCATATCTAGGATATGGTTAATGCAGTGATCATAAGGAAATGTATAGCACTGAATTTTTATAGTAATGAAAAAAGAAAGACTCAAAACAAATATGTGTCACTTTAATAAAATGAAAATAGAGAGTACGTTTAACCCAATGGAAACAACAGGAGAAAATTATTAAGAATAGAATAGAAATCAATAAAATTGACAATAAAAAGTGTAAAAAAAAATTTAAAGTTTGTTCTTTGAAAAGATAAATAAAAGGATCAGCCAGTAGTTAGAACTAGCAAAAAATAAAGAGATAAGACAAAAACTACAAACACTTGGGAAGGGACATCACTACAGACCACACAGTACTTGAAAGACTAATAAGGAAATGCTATGTAATACTATTCCAATAAATTCAATAACTGAGCTTTCAAATACTGGACAGTATTTCAGATATATTCATGGCAAAAAGTCTCAGCAAAATAGGTAGAGAAGTGATCTAACAAAAAGAATCTATGAAAAACTACAGTTAACATAATACTTTATGTTAAAAGGTCCAATGTTTTACCTAAGATTGGAAATAAAGCATGGGTGTTTGCTTACCCCAAGACTATTTATCATCATACTGATGTTTTTAGCTAATGCAATAAGAAAAAAGAAAGAAAAATTATACACATTAAAAATAAATAAAACTGATTATAATTGTGGACAACATAATTTTTTGTGGATAATCATATCAAAGTTTTTAGAAATTCTTACTCTAACAAAGGAGATTAACAAGATCACAACATATAATGCTAACATAAAAAAACAACCATTTTTCTATATCTGAGAAATAAATAATTTATTGGAAATTAACATACAAAAGACATTTAAAACTATCTACAACAGCACCAGAAATATCAAATAATAATAGAGCAGGGAAAATAGACTCAAACATTCATGGCCAATTAATTTTCAACAATGTCACAAAGGCAAATTAATATAAAAAGAGTATGTCTTCCAACAGATAGGTTTGGAAATTTTGATGTACATGTACAGAGGAAAAAAGAAATGTAAAATAAACCTCATAGCATATAAAAATTAACTCAAAGGGTCAAGCACTTAATTCTAAAATGTTAAACCATAAAATATCTAGAAACAAATAATAGAGAATATCACTGTAACCTTACATTATCAGAACATTTCTTGAATATGACATTAAAAGCAATATCTGTTTACCAATTAATACATTTTAACAAAATTACAAATATCTACTCTTCAGAAACACTATAAAGTAAATGAAAAAATAAGTATGTACTGCGAGAAAATATTTGCAACTCACTTATCTGATGAATATGGACTATACAGAGGATCTGAAGAGTCATTACAACTCAACACTAAGAAAACAAACAGCCCCCCCAAAAATGGACAAAGGACTTTAACAAATACTTCTTCAACAATATGAAGATGTTAATTGTGCATATAAAGTGTGCTCAATATAATTTTTCATTAAACAAATACAAACTAAAGCCAAATTGGGATATTACTACTTATCAACTAGAATGCTAGAATAAAAAGATGGATAATACCAAGTTTTTCCAAAGATGTGGAACAACTGAAATTCAGTCATTTCTGTTGTGAAAAAATATATATTATAGCTGCTTTGAAAATGTTTTAGCAATTTCTTCCAAAATTAATGTATACTTATTACATGACTCTGCAATCACACTTCTAGGTATTTATCCAAGTGGAGTAAAAACCAATGTTTACCCACAAACTGGTATATGAATTGTTAGATGAGTTTCATTCATAATTGCCCCCAATAGTCAATATGCCACTCAACATAGACATAAACAAACAGTGGTACATCCACACAATCAAATGATACTGAGCTATAAAAAATAGAGCGGTGACTTACCGCCATTTGCAACAAAATAAATGGATTATTATATATGAAATGCATTATTTTATGTAAAAGAAGCCAAATTTCAACGGCTGCAGATTTTGTGTTTTAGATCGTCTTTTGCAAAAAGGAAGAGAAAACAAATCAGTGGTGGACATTGGGTAGTGGTTTGAGGTGGTCTACAGATGAGTATTCTGGAGTGAAGGAAATGTTCTGTATTTTTATTGAACTGGTGATTACATGATTGTATTTTTTTTTTGTCAAAACCTTTGGAACTGTAAAGAATAAAACGTAGGTTGTGCTGTATCTAAACTATCCCTAGGTTTTTTTTAAATGTAGATCCTCTTTTCATTTTCCATGGTAGTAGGTACAATGTAGAGGTTCTTCTATAAATCATAGCTCACTGAATGAATTTCTGTGTATATGCTTGCTTCTGGTAAATCATTGAACCACTTTAAGAAAAAATAGATATTCTGCTGTATCTGTAAAATTTCCTTCCACATGTTAAAGATAATAGTTATTTTTATTTATGTTCACCATATGAAAGAATGCCTTCATCTAGGCAAATAATTATAGTATAGATCAGTTATTTTGTTAGGTATTGGGATATAAAGATGAATAAAAGAGATATGCTTTCTACTATCCCTGGAATAAATATCTCTTGGCAAAATCAGTTACTGATTAAATAACCATGAAAATAAACAGACTGTTGCAAGAGTTATGATGATAATGCTACTTGATATTGTTGGAGTTTATAAACAGTAAAGATTTACATATTTGGGGGGATTAAAGAAGGCATCCTAAAGAAGTCATGTTATAGCTGAAATAGCTGGACTATGAATAAATGTTAACTTGAAAAAAGCAAAAGGAGAAGTAGTCAAGACTAAGAAAGGTGCATATTCAAAGGTTTTATGAAGAAAGCTCCCTGTTCAGTTGGAGGTCTGTACAGAAACACCATGGAAGGCACCAGGAAGGAATTGACGTGGCAAAGAACTGGCTGAAGATGAAGCAAAGTCTTGTGAGCCTTTTCAAATGCTTGAGTTTTTATCTTTAGAACAATTCGCCTTTAATTGGAAGGGAAAATGAAAGTGTGGGGGTAACAGAGCTGAATTTTTACTAGATCACTCAGATTGAATATAGAGAATCTGTGTGACTCAGGTAGAAGAGTAGCTGAGGGGAGAGACTATGGCAGCTTTGACCGATATGTGGGAAGTAACTTCTGTAGAACCCAGTGATGAAACGGGTAGATGTGTGGGAAAGATATTCTTTGCAGATGATTTATCAGTGTCTACCTCGTCAAATCAGATGGCCTCTCTGTGTCATTCACCAGACACTGGTCACTTGGTGCAAGTCCATCTTTGTCTGGAAAAATCCCATTAATATATATGTTCATGCTAAAATGTTCATTTGAGCCTCATATGCCAGAAAACTACTCTATATGATTTAATAAAAGTAAGGACTCTTATTCTAACAGGGTTTTTCTCAGATTTGATTACCAACCCTTCTTATTTTTCCCAAAATGTTATTTAAATGCTTGATTAAAGTATTGTATACTAATAAATTTGTACCCAAAGCATATTCACTTCCCTTTTTAAAAAAATATGATTTATTTCAGAGGACAATTTCCTCTTTCAGGGTTTGCTTAAACAATTGCGTGATCTGAATGACATCTTACACATGGCCTAATTCAGCTAGGTCTGGACCAACTTCAGTGAAACTGGAACGTAAATGCATGATGGTTTAACTTATTTAAGCATATATGATGCTAACTATTATTCAACAGGGATTGACATTTCAATCCATGGTATATTACAAATATTTAAGAATCTTATTGGTAAGCAAGTTCAGACTAATGACTTATAGGATAACATAGAAGTAACAATGCATGTTTTGTGCTTGTTTTTTCCATCCATTTCTTTAGCTCAGTCATAGGCATCCTTCTTATTATCACTTTCAGCTACTTCACCTTAGACACAATCGGCAGGCATCTCTTTACCTTAGACACGATCGGCATCTCTTATATCCTGACATGTAGTATCAATCACCCCCAACTTAGATAATTTATATATGTACCAATATGCACACAGAGAGCTGAAATTAATTGCAAGGATTATGTTATTGTTCCTAAATACATCACCTTTCTTTGGATCATAGTGAGGAAAAGCAAAAAGAGGAAGCTTCCACCAGCTTTACTGACTGCATGTCACCTCCCCAATTCTCTCTCACTCTGACATAACCTTTTAATTACTAGTCCACTGTCATACTCTGCTTCCCCAACCCAAGACAAGGAAATTGACCATTCATTACATTGTTATTACATCTCTAGAAAAAACTCAACTTTATAAAACCCTGTTGGGAGGAACTCAGTCACTGCTCAGCACAATGGGAGAAGAAAATGTGTGGTTACCACATAGAGACACTAAAAATATAGGCATCAAGGCAAACCCTGTCCTGTTCCTTATAAATGCCAGCACCACCAACAAACCCCCATTGCCCACATCTCCCGTCCTCACCCTACACTCACACAGGTCCCTGAGGCCTTCGTGACCCTATCATACCTGTCCATAAAGAAAACTGAGGGAAAGAGGAGGATGGGTTTGGCAGGTGTACACATATCATGACGGGGGCCTTTGTCAGGATAATTAAGTTCATCATTCCTTTGAGGTAAGTGGGAGAAAGAAAAGAAATTAGTCCTAATTCATTATATATTATATTCTTAGGTCTTTTTCAACATTCTGTAGTAATGCTATATTATTGTAGTGATTATTTCCACCCTCAAATTATACATGCAGTGCCAGGAATCTTTAGTATCATGAACATAGTGACCTGTATTAGCTAATTTTATTTGGCTTCAGATTCAAATAAGCTAGAAAACATGAAACCACTTGCAATGACCATAGGACAATTTGAAAATTTCAACATAGACTAAATATTTCATAATATTAAGAATTATTACGGTTTGGGGGGTATGGTAATGGTTTGGGGAGGGTGTGGTGTTGGTTTTAGGTTGTGTTATAAAAGAACTTCTATGTTTCAGGATACTTAACAAACTATATAAGGTGAAAAGTAATATTCTGGAGTTTGCTTCTAAATAATACAGGAGAGTGAGTGCAGATATGGATAAAACAAGACTAGCCATAAGTTTTTCATTATCAAACCTAGGTGATAAGTTTATAGTGATATTTTATGCTATTCTTCATGTGGATTTGAATTTTTCTTAATAAAATAAAAACTGACTGCAATTGCCATTTATTGACTATAAATTTTATGATATTGACTTTACATATGTTACTTCCTTTAATCCTGACAGCAAGAAGAGTGATATTTATTATTAGTCCCATGTTATAGCTAAGATTGCTTAAGTGAAAGCCATTGAAGCACCTGGCTAGTAAAGGGCTGCTGAGTGAAGTGGCTCACCCCCGTAATATGTAATCTCGGCACTTTGAAGGCTGAAGTGAGAGGATTGCTTGAGGCCAGAAGTTCAAGACTAGCCTGAGAAACATAGTGAGACCCCCATCCTCCCCCCTAAAATATTATCCAGACCTGGTAGTTGCACACTTTTAGTTCTAGCTACTGGGGAGGCTAAGGTGGGAGGATTGCCTGAGCCCAGGAGTTTGAGTTTACAGTGAGCTATGTAAACTCAGTACAGGACACTGCACCCTAGGCTGGGTGATAGAGAAAGACGCGATCTCTAGATATAAATAAATAAAATCCAAATAAATATTTAAAGCGGATTCTGGATTTAAAGGAATTCCAGGCCTGTCGGATACCAAATGTTTCATTTTTTTTTTTTAATTCCACCAGACCATGAATAATTCTAAGATTATTTCCTTGGAAGAATAGGACTTTTTTTCTGAGATAGAGCCTCACTCTACATAGAGCCTAGGTTAGAGTGCCATGGTGTAAATGTAGCTCACAGTAACCTGAAACTCCTGGGTTTAAGTGACATCCTGCCTCAGACTCCTGAGTAGCTGGGACCAAATGTGTGCACCATGAAGCCTGGCTAATTTGTCTAATTTTAGGAGATGGGTCTAGGTCGGAGATGGGGTCTCACTCTTGCTCAGGATGGTCTCAAATTCATGAGCTCAAGCAATCCTTCCACCTGCCTCTGCCTGCTAGAGTACTAGGATTACAGGTGCAGCCTCTGGAAGAGGAATACTCTTTTCTCCTGTTCATACGCACTGACATTGATTTGCACTCACAGACGCCATTTACCTGTCTGAAGGTATTTTCAGATGTGTCAGTATAAAATGCCAGAGTGCCTAGTTAGGTTAGCAAGTGTGATCAAATTACTACCTAGAATTACTATTTTCCTTTTCTCCTCATTTTCTTTTGTGCATAGCATTGGATAAAACAAAAGGCATTGAGAGTGGAATGCTGCTTCCCTGTAATTTTTCACTTCTTAATTAGTGCCATGCAGTTATGTGTACAAATATGAGCCCGCTTAGCCAATTTTTTGATGAAAACTTTAGTTACTACCTGCTTTGTATGGATTGGTCTGTGTGCTGTTATTGCACCCTATGTCTTGGCAATTTGCAACAAGATCCCATGGCTTGTTTCCTAATGCCTTTTGAGAGGAAGCGGAGGCTTAGAGGAAAGAACACTCAACAGGGAGGGGACAGGACCTGAGCCTCTGCTGTTTCTTAAGTACTTTACCTGGGGCAAGTCAATTTAACCCATCTCTGTTTTATTTTGTGCATCTATGAAATAAAGAGCTTGGTGGTAAGCAATTATAATTCCCCTTCAGCTCTATTTTTTTTTCCTCTTGTGGTTCTCTTACAGAATTGCAACTTGTAGGAAATGCTTCTTTAGCCTCTCTCTTCTGTTCTCTAGTTAGCCCCTGAATGACTTGATTATCTATATAAGGACCAGCTCAAATAGGCACAAATGAGGAGAGAAGTTCTGATGAACTTTTGTGTGCAGTGAAGTTTTACACTAGAGCCATAACATAATCTATTGCTGCTGAGAAGCAGAAGAAGAAATGACACTGTGTGCTCTGCAAAATAGATTCTGACAAGTAAGCTCAGGATGTCTGATTACAAATACAGATTTTCATGTTGTTATCAGCATTCGGTGCATTTCTTAAGTTTTTATGAATATATTTGTTTAGAAGGATGGTTTGTTTCTGTGTTGTTCAAGTTCAAACACAATGGCAAATCACTGTATCATCTCCTATTATCAATTCCTCTGAACCATGCAGTTTCCATAGAAGTTACTTGAGAAACGTTAACCTTTCCCTGAAGACGGAGTTAGCGAGAAACCTGTCTGTACAGGTCATTAGTTACCTTCTGCATTGATTATCTCAGCTATTTTTAGATCATCTCACTAATCTGGTATCAGGGTAAATTCTAAATAATTTAGTCCCTGATATATTTGGATTTCTAAATTGAGATCCTTAAGAAAGTACACAGGGAAATCTCGGAAAGGGGAAAATTGATGACTTGTGTCAAAGATTTTCCCATTCTAAACACAGGGCCGTTAATCTAGTATAGATCTTTTCTTTCTCCCTGTTAAACTAGCAAAATAATTTAACTTCTTTTTTTGACATTTAATTCTTAATCTGTTTCACTCATTAAAAATAATAATAAACACCATGGGATGGGCTTCTTAAATGTAATCTTTGATTGTTTTTCATTGTCAGAGTCAGTCTCTGAAAACGCTACCAGAGGTATCTGCCTGGAAGAATAGAATGTCTGCCCAAAAGAGGAAAACCAAGCTGTGTTCTGAGAGAATAGAAGGCTGTGATTTTCACAATCCCTGAAGTTGGGCAGCATTCAAGGGGAACTGCTTTTCCTCCTGCCATGGTGGGGGTGCCATCACAGGGGCTTACAGAAGGTGACACAAGACTGGGGTAACATTCATGTATGTCCAAGAGGTCGCTAGTAGTCAACTCCCTGAGTAATTTTCGTTCCTGATGAACTTTACAAACACGCCTGTGTATATATATATGTATATATGTGTATATATACACTCATACACACACAAAGTGCAATTTTGTTATATAGATATATTATGTAGTGGTGAATTCTAGGCTTTGAGTGTTCCATCACCAGAACAGTGCACATTGTACCCAGTAGGCAATTTTTCATTCTTCACGCCTCACACCTTCCCTCCTTTATTTGATTAAATTTAACTTTACCAGTAATCTAGAAGTTTCTCTTGCTGCCCATTATCTGTGAAAACAAGCAAATAAAGCCCACAACTCTTTAATGTCTCAAATCATCTCCAAGGCCAGGCCAGCTTTTCTCCTAATAAAGTGTCTTTACTATCACAAATCTTTTCTCTTTAGAAATCCCATGTGGGATTGTCACAGCCATTGCATTTGTTGAATATCCACAGGGTCAAAATCTGTGATGTAGAAATGAAATCTAAAAGTGAAAGAATGAGTTAGAAAGATTGTGTCTTTGTCTGGGTTTCCTGACCACTCACTCTTTTCTCTCTCTTCTTACCCTCTCTATGACAGCAATGAGTTAGACTAGAGTCTGCAGAAAGGTCATTTGTTTGTAAAGCAATTTGAGGGAATAAAAAGAGTGAAGCAGAGAAAGAAGGAAAGCAAAGGCAGGAATGTATTAACTGCAGCTTTTTCTGTTTTTGTATTTCTGATAGTGTAATATCCCAGCTCTTGCTGCCACTGGAGGGACTGCCCCTCAGTTGGTCTGTAGCCAAAGATAGCTGGAATTAGCTCTCCTGGAAGTGTGATTTTCATATGCAAACAAACTAATGCAGCACCTGTACCCACTACCAACTTCTCAGTACATGGGGGTGTTATACTTCAGATCATTGTTCCCTGGCCTAATCACCCCAAGGCTGAGTACTAGATTGTTAGAGTCAACCTGTACAGCCAAGAGCATGCTGAAAGCATTCAAACGCTTCCTAGCCTGCTAAGCCTTAAGCGAACCAGGACCTTCTGAGAACCTATAAAGCAAGGAGAACACTTATCAAAGCCTCTTTTCTTCTCTTGTCAAGAGTTGCTGTGGAGTTCAATGTCCACATTTCTCCAGAATTTGTGAATGTTAGCATTGAACGAGTTTCCATGAGCATTTCCCATTTTGGCTTTAGAGCAGGAGGACTTGGCTCTGCTCAGTTACACCTGCACGAAACTGTTTTCCACAGCCGGACTACAGTTAAAGCCCCATCACTGTCATAGCTCAGAAGTTCTCTTGCCCTTTATGAAATCAAAAGTCCCACATTTCTTCATGTGGTAGCCAGCTGCCATCTCTGCAAAAGGCTAGGGTTTGTGAAAGAAGCAGCAGTTTCCAGAGAGGAAACTCGTCCAGAGATAGTCATTATGTGTGTCATGTCTTCCCTTCCCCACCTGACCTCCTCACCCTTCATTTAGTTTTCACCTGGTTTGGGTTGTTTACCTAATACAGCCACCCACACCTTAATTCCTGAGGGACAGAGCTCTTATTTGTCTTACATTTTGTGTTGTTAGAATTACTTCAGTCACAATTTTATCATCTACATCGACTTATCACTAGTCCTAGAATGTCCAAAGCTTCTTCTTGGGCTTCTTACACTCCCTTTCTGGTCACTTTATGTATGTAGCAATCATACTTAACAGTTTAGTGACTGGTCTTTGACTATGCTCCACTGGTCTGAAGAGCCCGAAGTGAGCAGGTGGCACCACAGCTTTACATCCCCTGAAAACTATAGGGGACGCCCTAGTGGAGGGAATTTCCCTGGAGACCTGGGGAGATCTAGTGTGGCAGAGTCTACATGTTCAGAAATGGGAAATACAGGTTCTGCAAAATGATGGTAAGAAAGATTGATCTCTTGGTTCCAAGAATCATATGTATTTTTTAAATGTATTTTTTTTATTAAGTCATTTGTACATAGATCATGAATACATTTATGCCATTATGAGATTCAATGTGTTGATTATTTATACAAATTGGAGTGCTTACATCCTACTAATCAACATAGCCTTCACCTCATTTACCCAATTACAGCATTAAGACATTTGTGTTCTATACTTAATAGAACCAACTTGTATTTTCAATATGTTCCTTAAGTGTAGTCCCCCTACTAACCCTCCCTCTATTAATCGCCCCATTTCCCTTTTGCTCCCCTTCCCTCCTTCATCCTAGGCTATAGTTGTGTTTCGTTTTTCATATGCAATTTAACAATTGACATCAGCATTGTGTATCAGCATCATGTATAGCCCATCTTGGAGCACAAAACCCAGAGTCAAGGGTTTGTTTTGTAAGAAGATCCCTCAATAAAGCCTCTAACTAGCTATTTCACTGTTTTTAACAGGCTCATATTCTTAACTAATCCACTATTCTTCTAATGTCTTATATAGTAGGCCCAGTGGGTAGTGTGTCATGACTGGTAATCCATTCCTTTGGTAATGGATTCTTTTATTTAAAGCTATGTTGTGAAGAATAGCACATTGGTAAATGAGGCATTTTGTAAGTCTGTGGATGGTAAGGCAGACCCATATCTACAGCAATATTGCTATAGAGCTCTTTATACCAATACAGTGTCCCAAAAGTCATCTATAATGTCACCATATTATAGTTATACAAAATATTTACAAAATAAGCTCTACATGCTTTTGGCCACTTCCTTGTAAATTTTGTAATGAATATTTTGTACATACAGGTACATTTAGCTATAATTTCATATTTTCCCTATGTAGTGGGAACTTTAGGGACTTTGTAAGGGTAATTCAAAGCCCTCTGGGTGTAATAGACTTCCATAATCATCAACCAGCCATCAAGTGGCTGCATCTTCACTCCAACAGATAATGTCATTTAGAGAACACTGCCTTTTAAGGTTGCAGTCCTCAACCCCCGGGCCATGGACTTGTGCCAGTACAAGAACTATTAGAAACTAGGTTGTTCAGTGGGAGGTGAGCAGTGTGAAAGTGAGGATTTGGTTCTTATAGGAGCGTGAACCCCTCTTGTGTGTGCCAGGAACCTAGGCTGTACATTCCTTATGAGAATCTAATGTCTCATGATCTGAGGTGAAGATGTTAAGTGCCTGAGTCATTCCCAGACTATCCTCCCTTCCCTCCAGCCCATGGAAAAATTTTTTCTCATTAAACCAGTACCTGGTGCCAAAAAGATTGGGGATGTTGTCATTCAGCAGCAGTCTCTATTGACAAGTTTGTCATTGACTGTCATTCTAGCAAGTTCATAATTGGCCAGAGGTCACTCAAGTTGTGAGACACACACATAGCTTCCTTCCCTGCCTCTATGGTTCTTTAGTTCACAGGCTCATTGTTCTAGTACTGTAGTTGGTGAGAAATCACCCGAGGTGTTGAATGCTTCCTCTTCTCAAATTCTTTCTAGAGGATGTGGTGAGACAAAGTGGGCTTTGGATATACTCCCATAAGTCTCTTCATATGACTTTTCTAAATTTTTTTTGTTTGTTTCTGAGGGAGGGGCAAGATGGCCAAGTGGAAGCAGCTTCCGTGAGAGGCTCCTATCCACAGGGAAAGGTAGCATCCAGAAAATGCCCAATTAAGTGGAAGACTGGGAGCCCAGCCGTGAGAGAGGTGAGAACTGCTGGTCACCTCTGCTGAGGCAAGCTGTGACACCAAGAAAGAAAGATTCAGGTACAAAATTCACCTGAAAAGAAAACTATCCATCCCCTCCTCCAAGAAACCACCGCCCATGGCCAGGGACTCTGCCGAGTGTGTGCATTCCCCAGCTGGCTGGGCCACCCGGGGAAAGTGGCACCGCCTACCACCAGGGACTGAGCTGAGCATGGGTCAGCCCCACAGCAGGCTGGGCTGCCTGGGAAGGTGGCACTGCCCACTGCCAGGGACTCCGCCCAGCGTGCGCCAGCCTCCAGTGGACCAGGCCGCCCTGGAAGGTGGCACCGTCCGCTGCCAGAGACTCAGCTGAGCATGCCAGCCCCCAGTGGGCCTGGCCAGCCAGAAAGGTGGTACCACCCACCACCAGAGACTCTGCCGAGAGCCTGCCAGCCCCTAGTGGGCCAGGCTGCCCAGGGAGGCATTACTGCCCGCTACCAGAATCTCTGTGGAGCACATGACACCCTAGAGGACCTGGTCACAGGGCAGGTAGCACCACCCTCTACCAGAGACTCCACAGAGCGTGCGCGACCTCCATGCTGATTGTGCCCCCTTGGCACCCAAGCCCTTCCCAGTCAGCGCTGCCCTTGCCAGGTGCTATGGGAGCCATACAACCATCACTTTCCCTCCCCCCTCCCTCTCCTTCCTGCCTCCAGAACAGACCCACCCATCTGGCCAGGGTCTTGGGAAGCCACATGACCTCACACTCTCCCTCTGGCACCCTCCCTACCTCTGTGCGGAGCCCTCCACCCAGCCAGAGACTGCTGGAACCATAGCCTCTCTTTGCCAAAGTCACTGGGTGCCAGGCCATCCCAGAACTGAGTGCACCTTCCCCAGCCTTCCTGCTGGTTCCGTGTATATCACTCTCCACTCCAGAGTTGCTCCCACAGCCAAAACCCCCTAGCTGGGGCAGCCCCAGAGGAGCTACACAAGGTCACTTCCTATAAATATCCAGCAACAGTAGAGTGATCCCAATGGATCACTCAAGAGACACCTCTCAACACTGAAGACAGCCAGAGACAACAGTGAAAAACAATCATGAGACAGAATCAATGGAAAAACTCTAGAAATATGAATAATCAGAGTAGATCAACTCCCCCAAGGAATGAAAAGGCAGACACAGCACAAAATCCCATGCATAAACAAATGGCAGAAATCAAATTTAGAATCTGGATAGCAAATAAGACCAACAGAATGGAGGATAAGATGAAACTAGAATTTCAGTCAATAACCCAGAAGATGCCTCAAGAATTCAACCAATTCAAAGACAAAATGACTAAAGATTTTGACATATTGAGACAAGAAGTTGCAGTCCTCAAAGATCTAAGAAATACAGTAGAATCCCTCAGTAACAGAATGGAGCAAGCAGAAGAAAGGATTTCTGACATTGAAGACAGAGCTTTCGAATGCTCCCACAAGCTCAAAGAGGAAGAAGAGGAAGAGAAAGGGAAGGCAAACACAGATCATTCTCTCAGAGAACTCTGGGATAACTCAAAGAAAACCAATATTCATCTTATGGGGATACCTGAAAGTAATGAACTGGCACCACGAGACACAGAATCCCTTCTTCTTAGGAATATGAAAGAGAACTTTACAGACATGCCAAATGACTCGGAAATTCAGATAGCAGACAGTTTCAGAACTGCAGCACAACTCAACCCAAATAAGACATCCCCAAGGCACATCATAGTTAAATTCACTAAAGTTCATATGAAGGAGAAGATTCTGAATGCAGCAGACACAAGCAAACCATAACTTACAAGGGGAAGGACATTAGAATAACTGCAGATCTCTCTGCTCAAACCTTTCAAACTAGAAAAGGATTGTCATCGACTTTTAATCTCCTAAAACAAAATAATTTTCAACCCAGGATCCTATATCCAGCCAAAATGAGTTTAATTTATGATGGAGAAATTAAATACTTTAATGAAATCCACATGTTGAAGAAATTTTCCGTAACTAAACCAGCTCTACAGGATATTCTCAGACCTGTCCTCCATAATGACCAGTGTAATACTCCACTACAAAGTAAACTCATTCAGAAACTTTCATTCATATTCCAACTTCCACAATGGGGAAAGGATCAAAAATGCCTACTGGACTTTCGAAAGGCTTATCATTCTTCTCAATTAATGTAAATAGTTTAAATTGTTCTCTAAAGAGGCACAGGTTGCCTGACTGGACACAAAAACTAAGGTCATATATCTGCTGCATACAAGAATCTCATCTTACCTTAAAAGATAAATATAGACTCAAGGTGAAGGGATGGGCATCTATAGTCCAGGCAAATGGAAAGCAGGAAAAAGCAGGTGTTGCAATTTTGTTTGCAGATACAATAGGCTTTAAATCAACCAAAGTAAGGAAGAATAAGGAAGGACACTTCATATTTGTTAAGGGTAATACTCAATATGATGAGATTTCAATTATTAATATTTATCACCCAACCAGAATGTGCCTTAATTTATAAGAGAAACTCTAACAGACAGGAGCAACTTGATTTTTCTTCCAGCTCCATAGTAGTTGGAGATTTTAACACTCCTTTAGCAGTGTTGGACAGATCCTCCAAAAAGAAGCTAAGCAAAGAAATTTTACATTTAAACTTAATCATCCAACACTTGGATTTAACAGATATCTACAGAACATTTCATCCCAACAAAGCTGAATACACATTCTTCTCATCAGCCCATGGATCATACTCGAAAATCAATCACATCTTAGGCCACAAGGCTAACCTCAGCAAATTTAAAAAAGTAGAAATTATTCCTTGCATCTTCTCAGACTATTATGGAATAAAAGTTGAACTCAATAACAACCAGAATCTGCATACTCAAACAAAAACATGGAAGCTAAACAACCTCATGCTGAAGGATAGACGGGTCATAGACAAAATTAAGAAGTATAAGATAATTCCATTTTTAAAAAACCATGTATTGAAGATGAGACCAAAGGGAGAAATAAATTGTTAGCAAATCATCCTTATATTTCACAATTCTCCATTCCATCTCAAGCTCTACTCCCTTGACCTTGATGGGAATAATCCTTCAATTATTTTAGGGTTCTGTAAAATTTCCTTGCAGAAAAGGGATTATATTTTTCTATTTGGTCTGACTCTAGTAAATAAATTGGCAGTTGTGATGAGAGGTAAAACTGGACTTCAGGAAGTTGTGCACCTTGGTTTTGAGAAGAACCTACCTCAAGGGACTTTAGGAATTATAGGGATTTCATGCATGGATGAATGAAACCCAGGAGGTTTCAGTGGAACTTGGGGATCCAAGATTCTCAGGCTCTCCATCCCTAATGTTCCTATGCAGGTGTGAGGCATTCTTCTTCTGGCTCTTGCATATAGGAACCCCACTGAGTCATTTAGTTTCCATAATAGCCTTGCTACCCTCATAATTAATCTAAAATCTGGTCAATAGCACAATCTGCCGTGCAGCTGCAAGAGATAAAGATCTTTTAAAACATAGAGACCTCTGCTTTCACAGAAAGTCTGAAGCATATGATTATTAGATAAGAACCCATTGTTTTATTTTTACAAGTTTTCTAGAACAGTTAAAAAAATGCAACCAACCTGTAAATATCATAGATTTCATGTTGTTCAAGATCAGTCAGGGTTAAATTCCACTTGCAATTCATCCTAGTCTGTGACTAGTGAGAACCTAGTAATTGTATGCCATTGAAAGCCAAAGTTAATGACCACTGGTTTACAGCCAGAAATGGCATCCTTATTACCAGAGAGCCAGAGAGTAATCCAATTGCAGAATCTTTTCTTTAAGGTCTGCATTCTAGATTATTTCTACTACTAATTTCCTTAGCCTTGGGTATGTCCCTCATCAAAAACAGAGCCTGAGTTTGTGGGCAGGTGATTTGCTTGGGAAGTGATCATGGGGCCCAGGGAGGCTGCAACGTGGAACAAATAAGAGCCAATTAGTGTGCATGACTGATCCATCTCCTTGGAGGGCAATTGAGACACAATCCCACCACAACCCTCTGAGAATCATGCAGAATGATCCTCAGAGGCATGATCCTAGGGGATGAAAGGAAGGAGGAGTTGTCCATCTGGTCCTTTTCCCAGTGCCCAAGATGGCTCAATGGGGCATTAGCTTTCCAACACTTTCATTGCACAATCCTGAGTTGAAGAAATGTCTATGTAACTCTCCTGACACAACATCAGGGGCACTTTGGTATAGAAAACAGGGACTAAGGCTGAAGTAGTATGCTAAAAAGCCGATTGTCTTACTGGTGGTCAGAGTCAAAAGTAAGCCAGAAGGATGAGAGGTGATATCTCATCCATTAGCAAAGTTATGTTTTATGTTAATATCTATTAAAGTGATTCTGTGCTAATCAAGAGAAAGTAGGATATCCTATTTGAAGGTTCTTTCAAAGATCCATACTTTCAATCCTTCCTTATGGTACTTCTAATTTGTATGTTTGTGTGATATGTAAGATAATTCCATTTTTAGAAAACCATGTATTGAAGATGAGACCAAGGGGAAAAATAAATTGTTAGCAATTATGTGTATATGTGTATATAGGTCAGATTATTATCCTCTAGCTTGAAGTCAGTAGTTCACAAAATATTAAATCCTAGACCTTGACAAAAGAGGAAATTAAGTTCTTAGAGGTTAAGTGCTTACCACATAATCACATATAAAATTAGTGTCAAGTTCAGGAAGATGACCCTGGCCATTTGACCCCTTTACATGATCTTTATCCCACTATTCCTTATCACTTTTTATACATAGTGTAGGATTATGTGGTCACAGATAGTAAAATACCAACATTGCCTAACTGGGATTTGCAAATGATAAAATGAGGATCACTGAGTTTCTCAATAATATAATTCTTACTGAATTCACTAAGACAATTTCTCTGGAGGACTGGCAAGGGGAATTTGGGGAATAGGCAAATATATATGAACAGCTGTTCTTACTAGAAAAAAATTCAGGGAAGCTAAACTCATTTCATCTTAAAATTAAATCTTTTTCTTTGAGGCTGTATAAACTAAGTATTCATGATGAGAGGAATAATTCCAATGAGAGTTCTAGTACCAATCCAGATCTGTTAATATGTTAGGATAACAATCACTTGGATTTATTTGCCCATGAGCAAGACCGTATGTGAAATATGTCTAATGTGGTTTTTCCTTTTTGATAATTACTCTTATATAATTTATCTTTTGCTACACTGATGTGTGCCCATTTCATATGCTATGTTAACATTGAATGTTTATGTCTTTCCTATCTTGTGATTGTAATTGTTTTTCCCTGAAATAAAGACTCTATTCTTATAACCTGAGACAAAATTTTATGAAGTATCTGTGATATAAGAAAAAAATATGCCTGGTCTTTTCTCTCAGTTCCTGACGCACAGTCACAAAAATCCCTGGAACTTACTGAGTAATAGGAGTACCTCTTGTTCTTCATAATTGTCCCTTCACAACCACATCTGAGTTTGTGCTAAAGAGATGACTCCTGTGAGCCCTAGATAATACCCACTTAGTGTCCCAGCATACAACACCTTTATTTTGTTGTTGCAATATACTTCTTTAGAAGGTTGGAAATTTCAGCCTTGTCCCTTGACCTCTGATAAAGGGAATATCTGAAGCTTAATCATATGGTTAATGATTTGATCAATCACTAAAAGAAATCTGACATGAAACAGTGAGGCTTAGAGAGCTTCCAGGTTAGTGAACATGTTGATGGAATAATATACAGTCCTGTGAATATACAGATAAACTTCCACATTTAATGAAAAGGTTTGTTGTGCTTTGCAAGATTACAAACACCCACCCAACTGAGGCCTATGTGGCAATAATGTTTCAGAGCAGGTAGTGCACTCCACAGAAGTTATTGTGCTTCAGACCCTACCAGACCTCCATTTGCCTATTCCTCAGGTTGCATTCTTCGTTAGAAAACTGAAATTGTAAGCATAGGGCTTTCAGGGAGTTCTGTGAGTCATTGTGGAATCTGAGAGAGGGTTCTGGAAACCCCTGAATGTGTAGCCATGTTGGGCAGCAGTATGAGTAATGTAGGGCTACTTGAGACTTATGGCTAGCCTCACAAGTGAGACAGTCTTATGAGACTAAGCCCTAAATGTGTGGGATCTCTGGTAACCCTGATTATTATCAGAATTGATTTGAATAGCAAGAATTCCTGTGGGTGTCAAAGAATTGGTTTCTGAAATGTAGAATCATTTGTTCTACCAATGATCTAATCTGGCATCATGGCATCATTACCTGGAATATTTAAGTAATCTTATGGCTCTGAAATAAAGGACTTTCTTAAATATAGTCAAAGCTGAGCTTCTCAGTATATCACAAGATTGTTATTTAGGGGAAAACTTATTTTTTAGAAAAACCAGGAAGGGAAGTGTGTTATTATCTGCTCTGAAACATTATTGCCACATAGGCCTCAGTTGGGTGGCTGTTTGTAATCTTGCAAAGCTGAACAAGTCTTTGCATTAAATGTGAAAGTTTATCTGTATATTCACAGGACTGTATTTTATTCCATTTGTGTGGCTATAACAAAAACACCTGAGGCTAGGTAATCTATGAAAAAACAGAAACTTATTTTGTCACAGTTCTAAAGACTAGAAGTGTAAGATCAAGACATTGGCACATTGAGTGTCTGGTGAGGGCTGCTCTCTGCTTACAAGATGGCACCTTGTTGCTGTGTCCTCACTTGGGAGAATACAGGACAAAAGGCCTAGCTAGTCACCTCCAGTTCTTTTGTAAAGATACTAATTTCATTCATCAGGGCTCTGATCCCAAGGCTTAATTATCTCCTAAATACCCTACTTTGTAATACTATCACATTTTGTTTTAGGTACCAACATGAATTTCGTGAGGACACAAACAAACTGTAAAACGTTGCTATGATTTCCTAGTGATAATCCAGTGGATAGGATTTTGATATATTAGTGAAATTTACTACTTCTATGATAATCTGACTATGATAGGAAAACATGACAGCTCTTTCATTGAGATATGAATAATAATTAAGTTTAAATCTTGACATTATCACTGATATTCTCATATCAGAAAGATGTCAACAAGTGTTATTAATAAATTATGAAGCAATGATGTCAAATTTGCTATCAAAAGTGGATAACTTATTTGATTTCCCTCCCATCTTGTGTGGTAATTTTAAACATTAAATGCTGAGTAGGGTGAAAACACTTTTGTAAATTAGCCAATGATAAACATAAATGATACCCCCTACATACAGCTTGTAAAAATATGTGAATCACATAGTGTGGTTTTGGTTAAGGAAGAAAAGTTTAAATAAAAAGTTTATGTGTAAGTGAGGACAGAAGGTACCACCAATATTGGGCAGAATAGATTGATATGGAGAACTTCTATCAAGATATAGCCACAGAACAAACAAAAAAGGAAAGTATTAAACCTCCTTGTTTATTTGTGTAAATGTTGCATCTGCAGTATTTAAAATTAATTAAATGAAAAAATAAAGACCTAATTTATCTTATAAACATGAGGTGGAGAAATTGACATGTACAGTAAAAGTAAGAGAGAAAAAAAGAAAACTCAAAGTCAAATTAGTAAACAGAAGGTACTGGATCATAGTTGGTAATGAGGGTGAAGGATTTTAAATCCATATGGGAATAAGGATCCAATCTCAGGTCTTCATAATCCTAGAACTGTACCCATGAAATAACAGCCTAGGATAGTGTTTTTCAAACTTTTTTATTTCACAGCACACTTGAACCTATAGTTTAATTTTTGCTGCAAAACTTAAATTATTTTGATAAAAACAGGATACAAAAAAAAAGAGAATATACTGACTGTGCTTTGAACATCCATCCAAAATAATTCAATTAATGATCTTTAAAAATTTTTGCAGCACATCTAAGATCCTCTCGCAGCACACCTCTTGAAAATCACTGGCCTAGAGACTCAAAGGATTTATTATACACATGTGAAACAGACGCTATGAACAGTTTGCTCAGGACCTTCTACTCATAGCAATTGTATGCTGAGTAATTTGAAACAATGCATACATTGAGGACAACTAAGAAGGATGTATGCAATATTTTCTTCAAAATACTTTTAAAAGTTTTAAAAACCTTATAAGATAGTGATAAATTGCACAAAAATAAGGTGAGAATCCATAGGGAAGTTTTTGCTCTGAGGGAAATGGTCTATTTAGAATGACATTTTATAAATTGAGATGATAGGAAACCTTTCTAATTTAGGAAGTCTTAATTTGCTCATCCCAACTAATAATATGGGGTCCAAAATGTCAACATAGGAGAATTAGGAAGATGGCGGCGGAGACAGCCCTGTAGCCCATTTCTCCCCAATCAGCAGGTGAGAGGGTGGGAGCTCTGGATCTTTCCCCATGTGAACTATTGGAGTGGATGGGCAGCTGGTGAGACAAAGAGGTTGGGAGGATTGGAGTGTTTGAAATATAGTTCTTAACCATGGAAACTGTTGCAAACCTTTTTCCCCTGCCCTGCAGAGGGGCAGTTGGCCTCTCCCACAGGGAGGACAGCAGGTCACAACCCACAAGCCCTAATTGGAGAAAATTCCACTGAAGCGTGGACCTCAGAGTTTGACGATCAGAAAGGGGCGCTGCTAGGAACCACAGAGACCCGGGCAGCCCTGGCATGAGCCGAGGGGTCCAGACTCTCGTGGACTGACACATTGGAATGTCCAAAATGGCAAGCGTCTTTTCCCCAGATCATTGAGAGAGAGAGAGTGGGTGACCAGTCAGCGTTACACTAGGCAGGGACCTTGGTGAAGCCTAAGAGGTGCGGAAAAGACACTTTGAGCTGTGGAAGTTGGCAAAGAGGGCCCCTGAGCACTTCAGATGGAGAATAACTGAAGTTCAAGGTCCCTCCAACAGCCCTGTGGAGCCCCGTTCCCTCCAGCCGTCACGGCCTTTGCGAGCCACGGCCATAGCGACTGCCCCTGCTGCTGCTGTGAGTCCTGGTGCAGCCACCGATGCCGCTGCTACCGTGAGTAGCGGTGCCGCTGCCCTGCAAATTGTGACACCACCTCCACTGCCACCACCGCCGTGGCCCCCAAGATCCACAGCCACCATGAGCCCCCCCTCCCCCACACTCGCCATGAGCCCCGCTCACGCGCTCCCCTCTCACAGCAGATTATTGTTGCTGGACTGTAATTCTATATACATATGAGAATAATAATATTTTTGAGATTTTTTTTTTTGAATATCCTTTTCTTGGAGGCGCTATCAATAAATAATTCTTTATTTCACTTTCTTTTCTTAGGCTATTTTTATTACCTCCTATTCTCAACTGAACATTTCTTCTTCCTCTCCCGTGTTAATTTCTTTATTCTCTCTCCCCCTCCTCTCTCTCCCTTCTTATAGCTTCTAAGAGTGCTTATATCATATTTGTTAGAGGCATTTCTTCTTCTCTATTCTCAAGTATTTTACAAGAAGTATTTTTATTGTAGAATTCTTTTTTTTTTTTTCTTCTTAGCTGTTGTTCTGTGATTGGCTGTTTGTTTGTTATGTTTTGTTTGTATGTTGATGTTTCTGACTGTGGGCGCATCTGTGGGCTTATGTGTCTGGTAGCCCTTCTACGAATGTATTAGCCCATTTGCTCTTAATGTGATTGGTGTTATAAATGTTTTCCTTGACACCTTGATACTTCATTTCACCCACTGCCCCAGATTGGAAGTCTAGAACTCCAACTCACCCACAATCCAGACTGACTGCATTTACAATTGG
>CAUYON010067145.1:0-11055 GCA_963573935.1 Arctocebus calabarensis | reverse complement strand
ACACAAAAAAATAAAGACTAGGGATGGCGCCTGTGGCTCAAAGGAGTAGGGTGCAGGCCTCAAATACTGGAGGTGGTGGGTTCGAACCCAGCCCCAGCCAAAAAAAGCAGGAGGAATCACGCTACCAGACCTCACACAATACTATAAATCAACAGTGATCAAAACAGCATGGTACTGGCACAAAAACAGAGAGGTAGATGTTTGGAACAGAATAGAGAACCAAAAGATGAACCCAGCTACTTATGGTTATTTGATCTTTGACAAGCCAGTTAAAAACATTCAGCAGGGAAAAGACTCCCTATTTAACAAATGGTGCTGGGTGAATTGGCTGGTGACCTATAGAAGACAGAAATCAGACCCACACCTCTCACCATTAACTAAGATAGACTCTCGCTGGATTAAAGATTTAAACTTAAGACATGAAACTATAAAAATACTAGAAGAGGCTTGGTGCCTGTGGCTCAAGTGGCTAAGGTGCCAGCCACATACACCTGAGCTGGCGAGTTCAAATCCAGCCTGGGCCCGCCAAACAACAATGACGGCTGCAACCAAAAACATAGCCGGGCGTTGTGGTGGGCGCCTGTGGTCCCAGCTACTTGGGAGGCAGAGGCAGGAGAATCACTTAAGCCCAGGAGTTGGAGGTTGCTGTGAGCCGTGATGCCATAGCACTCTATCCAGGGTGACAGCTTGAGGCTCTATCTCAAAAAAAAAAAAAAAACTAGAAGAAAGTGCCGGGAAAACTCTTGAAGAAATTGGCTTCAGTGAATATTTTATGAGAAGGACCCCGCCCAACCCCGGGCAATTGAAGCAGTATCAAAAATACACTACTGGGACATGATCAAACTAAAAGGCTTCTGCCCAGCCAAGAATACAGTAAGTAATGCAAGGAGACAGCCTCAGAATGGGAGAAGATATTTGCAGGTTATATCTCTGACAAAGGTTTGATAACCAGAATCCACAGAGAACGCAAACGTTTTAGTAAGAAAAGAACAAGTGATCCCATCTCAGGGTGGGCGAAAGGCTTGAAGAGAAACTTCTCTGAAGAAGACACGTGCACAGCCTATAGACATATGAAAAAGTGCTCATCATCCTTAATCATCAGAGAAATGCAAATCAAAACTACTTTGAGGTATCATCTAACTCCAGTAAGATTAGCCCACATCACAAAATCCCAAACCCAGAGATGTTGGCGTGGATGTGGAGAAAAGGGAACACTTCTACACTGTTGGTGGGAATGCAAACTAATACGTTCCTTTTGGAAAGTGTTTGGAGAATACTCAGAGATTTAAAAATAGACCTGCCATTTGATCCTATAATTCCTCTACTAGGTATATATCCAGAAGACCAAAAATCACACTATAAGAAAGATATTTGTACCAGAATGTTTATTACAGCCAATTCCTAATTGCTAAGTCGTGGAAGAAGCCCAAGTGCCCATCAACCCAGGAATGGATTAATAAATTGTGGTACATGTATACCATGGAATACTATGCAGCCTGAAAGAAAGATGGAGCCTTTACCTCTTTTATGTTTACATGGATGGAGCTGGAACATATTCTTCTTAGCAAAGTATCTCAAGAATGGAAGAAAAAGTATCCAATGTACTCAGTCTTACTATGAAACCAATTTACAGCTTTCTTATGAAAGCTATATATAGCCCAAGAAGAAGGGTAAAGGGGAGAGGGAGGGGAGGGGAGAGGGGAGGATTGGGGAAGGGAGGGTAATCAGTGGGACCACACCTACAGTGCATCTTACAAAGGTACATGTGAAATTTACTAGGTGTGGAATATAAATGTCTTAACACAATAACTAAGAAAATGCTATGAAGGCTATATTAACCAGTTTGATGAAAATATTTCAATTTGTATATAAAACTAGCACATTGTACCCCATGATTGCATTTAATCAAAAAAAAAAGATTAAAAAAAGGTCTGACAATTAAGTTCTCCTAAAAAAAGAGCTGCATATCTCTTTGCTGAATATCATTATATTCACCTCCAAAGTACTCCCCATGGGAAACTATGCACCAATCATAGTCCACCCTTCAAAGCAATTTGGAACTCTTTTTATGAAATGGCCATCAAAGGTGTCAATTATACTTGATGTCCTGAATGTAATCCAAATGTCTTCCTTTCAATATTTCCTTTACATTCAGGTAAAGAAAAATGTCATTGGAGGCCAGATCAGGTAAGTAGGGAAGATGTTTCAATACGGTGATTTGTTGACTTCTAAAAACTCCCCCACAGACAGTGTCACGTGAGCTCCATGCTTCTGTTAGTCACTGAGCTCCTTCAGGACCATTTCTCTACACACCTTTCTCGTGCCAAGATTTTCAGTTAAGATTTTCCTGTTTCTCTGTCAATGTGTACTTGGTCTGTTATGCTTCTCATAGTCAACGGATGATTTTGACGCACAATTTGATGGATGTTTGTGATGTTTTCATCATTTCAGCCCATACTGGCCACCCTGACCTCTCTTCATCATTCGTTCCTTCTTTCCCCCCAGAAAAATATCTAATCCATTTGTACACAGCCATTTTCTTCATGGAATTATCGCCATAAACTTGGACCAACATGTCCCTGATTTTACTCCAGTTTTACCAAGTTTAACAAGAAATTTAGGGCAGCACTCAGAGCACAGTGGTTACGGCACCAACCACATGCACCAAGGGTGGTGGATAGGGGCAGCACCTGTGGCTCAGCGAGTAGGGCGCCGGCCCCATATGCCGAAGGTGTCGAAGGTGTCGGGTTCAAACCCCGCCTCGGCTGAGCTGCAAAACAAAAAAATAACCAGGCGTTGTGGCGAGCGCCTGTAGTCCCAGCTACTCTGAAGGCTGAGGCAAGAGAATCGCCTAAGCCCAGGAGTTGGAGATTGCTGTGAGCTGTGTGATGCCACGGCACTCTACCAAGGGCAATAAAGTGAGACTCTATCTCTACAAAAAAAAAAAAAAGAGTGGTGGATATGAACCCAGGCCTGGCCAGTTAAACATTAATGACAACTGCAACAAAAACAATAGCCAGGCATTGTGGTGGGCACCAGTAGTCCCAGCTACTCGGGAGGCAAAAGAATCACTTAAGCCCAAAGAGTTTGAAGTTGTCATGAGCTGTGATGCCACAGCACTCTACCAAGGGTGACTGTCTCAAAAAAAAAAAAAAAAAAAAGAAGAAGAAGAAGAAATTTAATGTTTGTTCCTTCCTCTAATTCAAGGTTTAACATTCTTGTGATGGGACACAAACATATACAACAACAATAATGAATTCCACTTGGTCAGACATCACCACACACTGACATGAACACAGCTGTGAAACACTGTTATATTGGTTAGAAAGCTCACGGAGTTGTTTGTCCAGCACTGCTTATGCACATGGAGACAAGTTCATGAACTTAACTGTCAAACCACAAATCTAAATTCTAAATTCTAAATACTTATGCACCCAACTTAGGCACTCCAAGATTTATAAAGCAAATTGTACTTGCTCTAAACAAAATGATAAACAACAACACTGTAATATTCAGGGACTTCAACGCCCCACTGACAGACTGGACAGATCTTCCAAGCAGAAATTAAACCAAGAAAATTCAGACTTAAACACGACTCTACAACAAATGGGCTTTTCAACCCAATACTACTGAATATTCTTTCTTCTCATCAGCTCATGGATCATTCTCCAAGACTGATCATATCCTATGTCACAAAACAAGCCTCAACAAATTAAAAAAACTAGAAGTCATAGCAAGGATCTTTATAGACCACAAGGGAATAAAAGCAGAAATCAATCCCAACAGAAACATTCATTCCCACACAAAGTCATGGAAATAAACAACTTATTGCTGAGCTATAACTGGGTCAAGGAGGAGATACAGACAGAAATCAATAGATTCCTTGAACAAAATGACAGGCCACAAGCTATGAAAACTCATGGAATAGTACAAAAGCAGGCCTGAGAGGGAAAATCATTGCCTTAAATGCTCACATCCAGAAATCAGAAAGATCACAAATCAACAATCTAATGAATTATCTCAAGGAACTAGAAAAATGGGTGTGGTGACCCCCAACTGTAATCCTAGCACTCTGGAGGACTGAGGCGGTTGATTGCTTGAGCTCAGGAGTTCAAGACCAGCCTGAGCAAAAGTGAGACCCTGTTTCTAAAAAAATATAGCCAAGCACTGAGGTGGGCACGTGTAGTCCCTGCTACTCTGGAGGCTGAGGCAAGAAGATCACTGGAGCCCCAGAGTTTGAGGTTGCTGTGAGCTGTGACTCCATGGCACTCTACCAAGGGTGACAGAGAGAGATTGTCTCAAAAAAGAAAAGAAAAGTAACTAGAAAAGGACGAGCAATCTAATTCCAAACACAGAAGAAGAAAATAAATAACCAAATCAGATCAGAACAAAATGAAATAGAGAACAAAAAAAAACATTTAGTAGATTGAGGAAGCAAAAGGTTGATTCTTTGAAAAGATAAACATAATTGATAAACTCTTGGCCAGATTAGCCAGAAAGAGAACTAGAAGATCTCTAAAAAGCTCAATCAGAAATGGAAAAGGGGGTTTGGCGCCCGTAGCACAGGGGTTATGGCGCCAACCATATATACCCAGGCTGGTAGGTTTGAACCCAGCCCAGGCCAGCTAAACAACAATGACAACTGCAACAACCAAAAAATAGCCGGGCATTGTGGCGGGCACCTATAGTCCCAGCTAGTTGGGAGGCTGAGGCAAGAGAATTGCTTAAGCCCAAGAGTTTGAGGTTGCTGTGAGCTGTGATGCCCTGGTTGTCTACCGAGAGTGACATAATGAGACTCTGTCTCAAAAAAAAAAAAAAAAAAAAAAAATGAAAAAGGGGAAATAATAACTGATACCACAGAAATACAAATAATCATCACTGAATATTATGAAATCTCTATACCTAGAAATTTCTTTCTATTGTTTGGAATTTGTTGAGGGCACAAAGAATTAGGCAATTCTTTGCATGCAATACAATTCCCTGAATATTACATGTAAAGAATTCTTTTCATGCAATTACACTGATTGCATTTGTTAGATAAAGTCCCTTTTATAATTGTGTTCCACCCCAATGCAATACACTGTGACTCCCCCACCCTTTTTCCTCCTCCCCTCTCTCCACTTTATGCCTAGAAATTTAGAAACATGGAGGAAATGTACAAATTCCTGTAATCAACTACCTCCTAAGATTCAACCAAGAGGAAACAGACCAATATCAAGCAACACACAGAAACAATAAAAACACTTTCAACAAAAAAGTCCCAGACCAAATGATTTTATGCCAGAATTCTACCCAACTTGCAAAGAAGAGCTTCTACCTATATTGTAGAATCTATTCCATAATATTGATAAGGATGAAACCTTGCCCAATTCCTTCTATGAAGAAAAAGTACCCTGTTACCAAGCCAGGAAAAGATACAACAAGAAAGTTACAGATCAATATCTTTAATGAATAATCAATATCGTTAATGAATATGGATGCAAAAATACTCAATAAAATCTTAGCAAGCAAAATTCTGCTGCACAACAAAAAAAAAAATTCATCACAAACAGGAGGGTTTCATCCTCCACATGCAAGGCTGGTTCAACATAAGCAATTCTATAAATGTAATTCATCACATAAACAAAAGTAAAACTAAAGACCATATGATCCTCTCAAAAAATGCAGCAAAAGCATTTCACAAAATTCAGCAATCTTCTTTGATGAGAACTCTTTAAAAAATTGGCATAAAATAGCCAGGCTTTGTGGTGGGCACCTGTAGTCCCACCTACTTGGGAAGCTGAGACAAGAGGATCACTTGAGTCCAAGAGTTTGTGGTTGCTGTGAGCTAAAGATGGCATGGCACTCTACTGAGGGTGACAAAGTGAGAATCTGTCTCAAAAAAAAAAATTTATATATATATATATAGAGAGAGAGAGAGAGAGCGCACGCGCAATGTCTCAGGATATAAAATCAATCAGTAGTTTTCATATATGCCAACAACAGTCAAGCTGAGAATCAAATCAAAGACACAATTCCCTTCACAGTAGCATCAAAAAAAATTAAATACCTTGGAATATATTTAATAAAAAGCATGTGGAAGATCTCTATAGAAAGAACTATGAAACACTAAGAAAAGAAATTGCAGAAGATGTTAACAGATAGAAGAACACATCATGCTCATGACTCAGGAGAATCAATGTTGCTAAAATGTCTATACTATTAAAGTGATCTGCAGATTCAAGGCAATCCCATTAAAATAGCCAAGTCATATTTTGCTGATTTTTTTTACTGTTATTTGCATTTATTTTATGTTGCATCTATTCTTGTACCATAAGTTTTTGTTTCTTCAATTTCTTCTGGGATATCTTTTTCTTCTGTGCTACCTCCTCTACTTCTTTGGGAACAATTTGTTCCTTTTCTTTGAGGATCATCTTGATGTGGCGGGGGAGCTCATATATGGGTTAATGCGAACATGAGCTCTGTAAGTTCAATGACTCATTTCAGGTGCTTTGTTCACCTACATTTGTTCAATGACCAGAGAATCTGTAAGTAAACCCTTACGTTCAGCATTACTCTCCACATTTTTAAGCATGTGTAGCAAAATTTCAGCACTCCTTTTGGGCCACAAACCCCATGTCCAGCCCCAGTGTTGGGCGTGGGCACATCTACCAACTCCACCATTGTAAATAACATCAGAATGGCACACACTGTTCCTTTAAAGTGACATCTTTCAGATACTTGGTGGCTTTTCACATATGCATACTCCTGATGGCCTGGCAGTTTCACATGTGTTCTTAAAGCGAACACAAAGATTTGAACCTCTTGACTTGCATGACTTTGTAGGGTTTTCTGGGTCAAGTGAATAGCAAACCATTTTCACAGATCACCTCAAGCTGCTTGGGGAAGAGATATTTTGCAGATCTTATAAAAAAGGTTCTACACTTTGAATGGAATCATAAAAAAAAAATAAAAATAGGCCAAGCACAGTGGCTCACACTTGTAATCCCAGCACTCTGGGAGGCCAAGGTGAATGGATTGCTTCAGCTCAGGAGTTAGAGACCAGCTTGAGCAAGAGCAAGACCCTCATCTCTAAAAAAAAAATAGGCAGGCATTGTGGCAGGTGTCTGTAGTCCTGGCTACTTGGGAGGCTGAGGCAAGAGGATCACTTGAGCCCAAGAGTCTGAGGTTGCTATGAGCTGTGAGTTGTGAGCCATGGCACTCTACAGAGGGGACAAAGTGAGACTCTGTCTCAAAAAAACAAAAAAAGAAAGGAAAGAAAGAAAGAAAGAAAAGAAAAAACCAAATAGCCAACACAATTCTACAAAAAAAAAAAAAAAAAAAATAAGTGGCTCTTTGGAGGAGGGCCCATAACTCAGTGAGTAGGGTGCCGGCTGTGTACACCAAAGCTGGTGGGTTCAAGCCCAGCCTAGGCCTGCTACACAACAATGATAACAGCAACCAAAAAATAGCCGGGGGTTGTGGCGGGCACCTATAGTTCCAGCTACTCGGGAGGCTGAGGCAAGAGAATCACTTAAACCCAAGAGCGTGAGGTTGCTGTGAGCTGTGATGCTACATCACTCTACCAAGGGTGACATAATGAGACTCTGTCTCAGAAAAAAAATAATAAGTGGCTCCTTTCCATGGAAATTGTTATCTTCATCCTATAATGGTGGTCCCTTACAGGAAGATAGAACAGTCTAGAGCCTTCTAGATGGGGGAGATACCTGACAAAAGCTAACTAATCCTCTCTCTTGAGAATTAGGAATCAGACCAGTGGGATGTCAGTGCCACCTCACTGGGTGACTACACTAAAGCTGAATGACACAGCCCAGGATAGTTACCTTTTTCACTGTTAGAAACAGGGAAAGATGGGACATAAGGTAGAATGCAACACCTTGTAGGAAGAGCACTTGTGAAAACCATGTGGACCCACAGAAAGACTATCTGGTGCCTAGTGACATTCCAGATCTTGGTTCCAGGCCCTCCTGAATTTTGGGTGCACATCCTACCCTTGCTTCTGAGAGGCACTTCAATAATCCAAATACAAATTTCTTGCTGGGTGCTGTGGCGGCCCACCTCTGTTTTCCTAACACTGTGGGAGACTGAGGTAGGAGGATTGTTTGAGCTCAGGAGTTGGAGGCTAATCTGAGCGAGAGTGAGACCCTGACTCATGAAAAGTAGAAAAACCTAGCCAGGTGCTACAGTGAGTGCCTGTAATCCCTGCAGCTTCGGAGGCTGAGGCAGCAGGATGCCCATAGCCGGAGTCTGAGGTTGCAGTGAGCTAAGACGCCATTGCACTCTGCTCAGGGCATGGGGTAGAATTCTGTCTCGACAAAAATAAAAACAAGGCAAATACAAATTCCTCTTTTCACTTATACTAGAGTGTACAATTTTTGTCTTAGTTTTTTTTGGGAGATAGAGCCTCAAGCTGTCACCCTGGGTAGAGTGCTGCGGCATCACAGCTCATAGCAACCTCCAACTCCTGGACTCAAGCGAGTCTCCTGCCTCTGCCTCCCAAGTAGCTGGGACTACAGGCGCCCGCCACAACGCCCAGCTATTTTTTTTTTGTTTGTTTGTTTGCAGCCGTCATTGTTTGGCAGGCCAGGGCTAGATTCAAACCCACCAGCTCAGGTGTACGTGGCTGGCACCTTAGCCACTTGAGCCACAGGCGCTGAGCCTCTGTTCTATTTTATAATGAAAAAGCATCTATACAAAGAAGGCAGATACAGTGGGAAGAAAAAATGAAAGTAGGTTTGTCTCATGGCTTGGGAAAAAATTCATGACATCGAAATCTAATTCACCGTCTGGTTCAATTTCTATATTGCTTCTCTAGTCATGTCACTTAGGGGCCCAAGGCTGCCCCAACCACCTGTTTTCTCTTATATGATAACTGAGTTATGTACCTCCAAGAAGTCAAAGAGGAGGGTGGCTGTAACATCTGACAGGGGCTCCATGTTTAAGATCTGTGCCAACCAGCGCCAGCCATGATTTAAGCCATGAGGATGAATCTAGGAGGAGAGAAGCTTCGTCATCATTTTTTTTTTTGTAGAGACAGAGTCTCACTTTATCCCCCTTGGTAGAGTGCCGTGGCGTCACACAGCTCACAGCAACCTCCAACTCCTGGGCTTAGGCGATTCTCTTGCCTTAGCCTCCCGAGTAGCTGGAACTATAGGCGCCCGCCACATCGCCCGGCTATCATTTGACTTCATTTTATTCAAAGACCTAAACTCCTAATGTATTACCCAGCCATCACCAAGTGGACATAAACCCAAAATCATCCAGCATAAGCACCTGCCAAAGGGCAGAGATAACATAAGCAAAATTCTTTTTTTTTTTTTTTTGAGACAGAGCCTCAAGCTGTCACCCTGGATAGAGTGCGATGGCATCACAGCTCACAGCAACCTCCAATTCCTGGGTTGAAGCAAGTCTCTTGCCTCCGCCTCCCAAGTAGCTGGGACTACAGGCACCCGCCACAATGTCCAGCCATTTTTTGGTTGCAACCGTCATTGTTGTTTGGCAGTCCTGGGCTGGATTCAAACCCGCCAGCTCAGGTGTAGTGGCTGACGCCTTAGCCCGTTGAGCCACAGGCATCGAGCCAAGCCAAATTCTTTTTTAAATGATCCAATACATTGGTTCCCATGTATTCTTTTTTTTGAGACAGAGCCTCAAGCTGTCACCCTGGATGGAGTGCTGTGGCATCACAGCTCACAGCAACCTCCAATTCCTGGGCTCAAGCAAGTCTCTTGCCTCTGCCTCCCAAGTAGGTGGGACTACAGGCGCCCGCCACAACGCCCGGCCATTTTTTGGTTGCAGCCGTCATTGTTGTTTGGCGGGCCTGGGCTGGATTTGAACCCGCCAGCTCAGGTGTATGTGGCTGGCGCCTTAGCCCGTTGAGCCACATGCACCGCCATTCCCACATATTCTTTACAAGATCCCTTCAATAAGGCAGAGCCTGTGGCTCAAGGAGTAGGGCGCCAGCCCCATATCCTGGAGATGGTGGGTTCAAACCCAGCCCCGGCCAAAAACTGCAAAAAAAAAATCCCTTTAATACACGTGCATCAGCTTCAGTTTCAGGGATTCCATAGGCCAATAACTCTCACTGACATTTCATTTATTATTCTTGACACCTTTAGCACAGAACCTAGGACAGAGCAGATGCCAAATAAAAACTTCTTAGATTCAATAAACTTCTATTTTTTTCTCTTTGGGTCTCCAATGCCATTAACTTTTCCATCCCTCTAATTTATATTCCTTGAAAAAAGAAGTGGTGGCAGGTCACAGCCCTAAACCCTGGTGTGGTTCCATCACTGACAGGTATGTATTACTCTTGCTTTCTCAGCATCATCTGTTAAGTAAGGTACAGGAGCCACATGGCTTGTAAGGCACCATGTAGGCTTAAAATGACAATTTTGTGCTGACTCCTTTTAAAGAAAATCTTCTAACTTTCAGGATTGATTTATAACAGACTCCTCTGGTAGACTCTGTTATAAAACCGGTTATTTAAAGCCCCAGCTGAGTCAGCCATTAAACAAATGGCTCTAATATCTAAAAAACTTTCCTAATAAACAACATCTATTTCCCCAAAGAACAAAGGTAAAGCTGAAGGTAAAGTATATTACCTTAAGATTTAACTAGTCTGACTTTCTGAAGGAAGCCCAATATTTCCTGTAGATGAAATATACCACCATGGACTCTGGTCTAACCCCTCATTATTGATGGTCACCCTCTTCTACATACTTCTTGTCGATTTCCATATGGCCACCGGAGCTGGATGATAGCAGCATAGAGACGGATCATCCCAGACATGCGTTTCAGAAAGTTGTCCTGCTGCTCCACTTTAGAATCTTTCACTTGGTAGCCTAGCATCCTATGTGGGAAGAAAAATTTCACTGTGATAAGGCAAAACTGAGAGGAACAAATTAAAGAATACTTTCTTTTTTTTTTTTTTTTTGTAGAGACAGTCTCACTTTATCGCCCTGGGTAGAGTGCCGTGGCGTCACACTGCTCACAGCAACCTCCAGCTCTTGGGCTTAAGCGATTCTCTTGCCTCAGCCTCCCGAGTAGCTGGGACTA